>APFE031166415.1:17638-28193 GCA_000404065.3 Pinus taeda | reverse complement strand
ACCTTTCACGTAAGAGCTTTTGTATCCTTCTTTTTTCTTTAACTTTTAAAATACCATGGGTTGTTTTTAAAACCTCCCTTAAAATGTTCTCCACGTAAAAAGTAAAACGTATTCCTTTCGTTTTTTTTTTTAACTTTTTAAAATACCATGGGTTGTTTTCAAAACCTCGGTTAATGTTTTCCAAGTAAAATGTAAAACTTACCACTGGTTTCTAAAACCACGCGCTTCTCCACGTAAAAAGTCTTAAATATACTTGAAAAAGTTCCCGCTTATCTTTATTATGCACTTTTTATCAATAATGTAAAACCTTTTTTTATATATATATTTTTCACTTTTTTGTTTGTTTTTTCAGAATATATATTATTTCCCTTCCTCTTTTTTTTTTATATACCCTTCTTCTTTATTCTTTATTATTTTTATTTATTTATTTAAATAGTAGCAAATGGCCAAAGACCTAAAAAATGGAGAATCTCCCAATGTGTGGGGAAACTCTTCAATTATGACAGCAACAAGGTTGATGATAGGTTGATAGCCAAAGGCCTAGTGATCAGCCAAACGTGGCTCTGATACCAAATGAAGCGAACAAAGTTCCTTCTATAAATTAATTACTCCAAAAGTCTTGGAATATCAAAATATCCATGAGGATACAAATATTATATATTATTATGTCTGAATAAGAATGAATGATTTTCAAATGAGAACGAGAGGCTTGTTTATATACCAAGCAAGTGTCTCTTCATGAAGAGTCATGTTCTATTAGACATGCCTCTTCCACCTAATTACTAGCTTAACTAATTATTATTTATGATTATTATCTTTTACATTATATTTATATTATTTATATATTTTATTCGTTACAGTTTTTAGTACCAATTTCAAGTGTTCTTTATGTTCTTCTTCATCTTTAGAATATACCATGATATCATCTATAAACACTAGTACCAATTTGTCCAAATATTTGCTAAATACATTGTTCATCAGGCACATAAAAGTTGTTAGGGCATTAGTAAGGTAGAATGATAACACTACCAAGATGTAGTGACCATATCTGGTTCTGAAGGTTTTTTTATAAATATCTTCATTTTTTATTCTCAATTGATGATATCCAGCCCTGAAGTCAATTTTATAAAAAATGGTTGCCCCTCTTACTTGACTAAATAGATAATAAATATGAGGCAATGGATACTTATTTTTAATGGTTAACTTGGTTAGTTGTCGATAATCAATTCACATCCTAAATGTGTCATCCTTCTTCTTGACAAATAGCATGGGACCCCCCCATGGTGACACACTAGGCCTAATACAGCCTTTGTCCAATAGTTCATGTAGCTACATTTTCAGCTCCAATAAATCAGGTGGACTCATTGTGTAAGGAGCTCTAAACACTGGGGTTGCACTAGGTACCAAATCAATGGAAAAGTATATATCCTAGTGAGGGGGGGTGGGGAGGGGGCGAGGGACCTGGAACTTATTCTATGGAAAAATCACGGAACTCCTTAATAACCCGCAAGGTATCTAAGTTTGATTCTTTACCTTGTTGTTTACCCGCTTCTACATGAACCATCAATAATTGACACCCCTTTCATGCACTCTTTTTCATTTGTAAGGTTGGCAATTGTCTAACTGATATGGGTTTTGGTATGCCTTGAATTATTTGAGTTTGTTCTTGTCGATCCACACATCTCATTATTTTTTTCTAAACATGTTATAATGGCCTATTGCTTTTCCAACCAATCCATGCCTATTAGTACATCATATGATCCTAGGGGAAGTACATCTAGGTTTACCTCTATGAAATAGCCATTTAAATCAATATGACATTGTTTTACTTGTGTTAAAGAGAGAGTCCATACAGTTTGGTAGAATTTTTATGCTTGTGGAAAAACCTATGAACAATTTTTGAAACCAACGTTTCGGACTAGCTTAGTGAGTCCATCGTCAAGGCAATGTGATTTGTATTTTGAGAAGAGAGAGCGTGAAATCATGGAACTATTAATAGTTAATTGAAAAATATTTGATGTCTTCTTTTATTGTCGACTTTCAATTAACACTGTTTTACTTGGCTAGTTACTCTCCTCTTGGTGCCAGGTGCTAATTGTACCATACAGGTAGTTTTCTATTTTTCAGCTTTAAGTTTACATTTTTCTACCACCTTTGGTCCAATCTAACTTATACTAGCCCCTGGATCAATTAAAATAGAAACAGGTGAGTTGGAAATAATACCTTCAATTTCAATCATTGTTGATTGATGTTTCGCTTGTCTGTCCTCCAAGGCGGCACTTATTCTGGGAACATTTCAAGCAATTTGTTTAGAAACTTTTTTGGCGAAATCACATAATTGATCATTTGTCGACGCGTTTCGAACCAACTAGTGTGGTTCATCGTCAGGACAAGTTGAAGATACAGATCCAGTTTAGCATGTTAAATAGTCTAAGCAGAGACTCCAACGGCTAAAAAAACTAACAGCTATTTTTCAACTTAAGGACCCCAGTCAAACCTCCTTTAACTAAAATAATATTAATATTCTGTATAATTACTATTATATTTATGGAGTTAAGAAAACTGGGTAAAAAAATAAAACAGAACAGTGGTTAGATATTAAAATTAATCTATTTATTTATTTAAATTTTATTTTTTTTGTAAGCTGGGGCGGGAACTCTCCGATTTACATGTCCTATTAAGTACCCCTCCATACGGGAGAAGGGTAGCCCAAATATTTGAACCAAGACTTCCGGTTCGGGACGACTTTCATTTCCACGGCCCTTGCTGTGAAGCTACCCCATGTGGAACCTACAATTTATTAAATTAAAATTATTAATAATATATCTATTATTAACATCTTTTCAATACCTAATATTAAACTATATTTAATGTTAGTTATTAAAATTATTTATAATAAATTTATTAAGAAAAATATATTTACTAAAATAAATTAGATCAATGGTTAGTTATCAATAACCATTTTATTATGTTAAAATATTAACTATATATATAATATTTATATATATATATATATATATATATATATTATATATATATATATATATATAATATATATATATATATATATAATATATAATTAATACTTTTTTTTCCCTGGGTGTATTTCCATTAAGTTAAGAAATTACATTTTGCAGATGCCGAAGCATATTCGTATGCAGGCAACCATTGCCTATCAAGTTCATAATAAACAGTATGGAGTATGACCAAAATATCTCCACGCAGGGAGCATTACAATAATTCTCTGACAGTGATCAAAAATTGTATCTACGCTCTTCGCAGAGAGCGTTATATCTGTTGTATATGGACAAATTTTATGTTGTACTTTTAAACTAAACAGAGTCTATATGCATGCTATGTACAATAAAACAAAACTGTAAATATGGGGCATTATAGCCCCTCGTCCATCTGTTCATCAAAACATCGGTGATAATATTGATAGTAGGTGTCGTCGACTTCCTCTTGAATTGACCAGTCATCACCTACTCTGTGCACAGCCTCTTTGGAGAGTTGATCTGCAACGGTGTTTTGTTCCCTGTATATGTGCCGGCAGACAAAAGATTCAAAGATAGAAGTCAATCTCTTTGCTTCATCAAGAATGTGTCTCAAAGTATAAGAATGACAATGAGATGCATTATTCAACAAATTGCAAACTATTTTAGAGTCTCCAAATAACTGAAGGTGCCTGCACTGTTTATGGATAGAAAAATGAATAATGTGTTTGGCTGTGCAAAGTTCAGCATAATTGTTGGTGCCTCTACCAAGGTTGATTTTTATCTTATAACAGTGCCGATCGTTTAGGTGTAAGATAGCACCACCCCCGCAGCCATCTTCTTGTGCTGAGCCATCGAAAAATGCCTAAGGAATTGATTGGTCGATGGGCACAGGTCTGAGAATCCGAGGTGGGGCGGGTTGGGTCTCTTCAGGTAGCATATTATAATCGGCAATCGTATGGAGAGTAATAGAAGGCCAGTGAGGAGCCTTGTGATTGAAGATTGCCTAATTGCGAGCAATCCATATTGCCCAGCAGGCCAGCAGTGGCAGGTTAATGGATTTTCCTGAATGCTCACGGCACCAGTTACCCCAAGCATCAGGAAGGTTATTCCCATGCCAAAGAGTCAAGTGCAGGATGTGAGAAGACAGTGTTTGCCAGAGATGAAGAGCAGTGCTGCAAGAGAGAAAAAAATGATCGGTGCTTTCTTCTGCGTTAAGGCATAAATGGCAACGGAAAGGTCCATGGAAGGACCTCTTCATGAGATTGTTGCCAGTGGGGATTTTGTCATATAATATGTTCCACATCAGTAAACGCGTACGGGGGGCTGCCTTGAGCTTCCAAATCACTTTCCAGGTGGGCTGAAGGACTGGGGGCTTATACGGTTCCATGAGTCTTAGATATCCAAGCTTTGGAGTGTAAATACCATGCTTCGCAAAAGCCCAGATGATCTCATCAGGTCCTTCAGTAAGTCTGATTTGTGCTTTTGTGAGAGCCGTTGTATACACCATCCAATCGTTAGTCCATTGGTGAGGCACTTCTAATGCTCGGGCAGTTACCCAAGCTTGATGGAGAAAGGAGGAGTTTGCTTGGTCACCAATATGCTTAATGTGAGTAACGCCTCTGTCATGGAGATGTCTAATAAGATCAGCATGGAGTCTGTGGGTGTTCCCACATCCAACCCATGGGTCCATTCCAATTCGCACAGCATTCCCTTCCTTGATACGCCAAGTGATTCCTTCCCGGAGCAGTGGTATAGTGTCGATGACCGCTTTCCAAATGTTTGATATGTGTTGATGATTGCCCTGTCTCATGCATATCCAGTCTAATACAGTCTGAGGCTTAATATATTTAGCATATGCAACCCGAGCCCATATACTATCTGAGGTAAGCAGTCTCCACCCGAGTTTTGCTATCAAAGCCTATGAGAATAATGCCAACCTCTTGATGCCCCATCCGCCCCATCTTTTAGGAAGTGCAATGGTGTCCCATTTAACCCAAGCAAAGAGTCGACCAGTCTGTTTCCCTTTCCAAAGAAATCTATAACAAATACTTTGAATTCTATTCAGAATGCCTCTGGGGATCCAAGCGAGGGCCATCCAGTAGACTGGTGTAGCCTCAATAACAGATTTGATAAGTACTAATCTACCTGCTCGCGAGAGGTATCTATGGTAGCATACTTGTAGCCTCTTTTCCACTTTTGTGATTAGCCACACCCAGTCCGCAATTTTATAGCCAGATGGTTTAATTCTGAAACCCAGATATTTTATGCCATCTGCTATATTCGAGTAAGTGAAGGGAAAGCATTGAGAAGCAAAGGCGGATTCATGAATGGAGCAGCCGACCGTGGTGATAGTGGACTTATTATTGTTGATCAACATACCAGTGGCTTGCTGAAAAAGGAGGATGGAGCCATGAAGTGCAGTGGAGTCCCCAATGCTGCCATTTAAGAAAATCAAGATATCATCAACGAATAACAGGTGGGTAAGGAAGAGGTTGTCAACAATTTTGATGCCAGTCAGATGGTGTCTGTCTCTGGCGGATGAGATGACTCTGCTCAAACCTTCCATAATCAGAAGGAAAAGCAGAGGCGAGAGGGGACATCCTTGTCTGAGTCCTCTTTCTGAGGTGAAGAAAGGGGTGGCTTCCCCATTAAGTAGTACGCTATATGATACGTCCATGATACAGCTCATTTTCCACTTGATGAACTCATAGGGGAAGCCAAGATGAGTAAGTAGCAACCTTAAATATAGCCAATTTTCTCTGTCGAAAGCTTTGGAGAGATCAATTTTGAGGATCATACCCTTCTGTTTTTTGATCTGCAGGGTATGAATGAGCTCTTGTGCTGTAGCGATGGCCTCATGGATCTGTCTATGATGCAAGAAGGCAAATTGTTCAGGGTATATGTGCTGGGAGAGAATAGGCTTGAGGCGATTTGCTATAATCTTAGCTATGATTTTGTAGAGGCAATTGCAAAGTGAAATGGGTCGGAAATCATCGAAAGAGGACAGGGCATCGGTCTTAGGAATGAGGGCAATAAAGGTGGATTTTATCGCTGAAGATATTCTGCCCCTCCTCCTACTATCCTCCACAATATTCATTAGATCATGCCCGAGGATGTCAAAAAAGGCGATATAGAATTCTATAGTCCATCCATCAGGTCCAGGGCTCTTGTCTTTCTTAAACCATTTTAAGGTGGCTTCCAGTTCGTCCAGGGTGACTTCCTTTTGAATCTCTTCCGAATCTTCCTGGTCTACAAATCTAAGAAAGAGTTCAGCAATTCTCATAATTTCCAAGATATTAGTGCCCCCAAGAGCCTTATATATACCCCTAAAATGTGAATTTGCAAGTCTGGCCAAGTTCTTTTGTGATGAAATAGGTTGACCACGTTCATCCTTTAATTCCCAGATCGTATTAATGGATTTACAACCATTGGCGAACTTGTGAAAGAATTTGGTGTTGTTGTCGCCCTCTGTGAGCCATGTGGCCCTGCTCCTCAACCTCCAACTTTCTTCTCTTTCTTTCAGGATCTAAGCTCGTTTAGCAATGAGGTTGTTATACTGTTCCTTGTTCTCCTGAGATGAGAAAGTCCCTGTCGATGAATCCTCAAACTTTGCGATGACCTGTTCCGCCTCAGTCAGCGTATGATTGTCTTGGATCCGCTTCTGGTGAGCCCAATTTTTTGTGATCAGCTTGAGTTCTGTGAGCTTCCTGACAAACCCCGCAGCTAGATCCTCATTCCCACCCATGGGGTTGTTCTGCCAGAAATTGTGGACCAGCTGAATATATGCTGGGTCCTGAAGCCAGGCTGCATTAAATTTGAACGGGCTCTTGATTTTGTGAGTATTGCCGACCGCCTCCAGATAAATGGGCCTGTGGTCCGATATTCCCCCAGATCCGACCCATTGTCTAATCCTGGGGAGGCAGGTATATAAGTTTTCCTTGATAAGGAAGCGATCTAGCCTTCTGGCCAGACCCTGTTCCCCACTCCTATTGTTAGACCAAGTATACTAAAGGCGAGCAGAGGGGATGTCCACCCAGTGGTGGTCCTCTAATAGGGAGGTGAGGGTATCTGTGAGAGAGTCAACTTGAGCCATATGCCCCCATGATTCACAGAACCCAAGGGAAAAATTCAAGTCCCCTCCCATAATAATGTTATCCGCTTGGAGAAGATCAGATTCGAGAAAGGTTCTCCAAAAGGTGCCCCTATCCGAACAGGGGCCATAGACATTGATAATCCGTAGATCCATGTCTACAGAGTGTGCCAAAATGTCTAAGCCAATGAAGCCCTTACCTCCCCAGATGTTCCGGATCTCCACAGACCTATTGTAAACCCCGATTGCTAATCCTTCAGATCGCCTAGACGCATCCAGTGCATGGAAGGTCCAGTTAGGGAGCCAGGAGGAAAGAGTGTGAATAAGGGGATCAGCCTGGCAGAGGGTCTCTTGAAGGAAAATAATGTCAAGATGGGTCAAGTTAAGCAGTCTCCTGAGCACTAGTTTTTTGGTTAAACTAGCAAACCCTCGACAGTTGAAAGAGAGAATCTTCATGAGGGTAAGGGCAGAGGGTTGTCCTTTGCTCTAAGGGCCCCAAAGATGGTTTGTTGTCGCACAAGGGCGACCTCTTCATCAGTAGTGTGACGAGCTTTGGTGATGCGGGAGGGACGACCTCGTGAGGTCTTGAGGGTGATGGGGCAGCGCACCGAGTCGAGCCCAACAACATCAGGACCTTTGTCTCTGTTCCGAGGTCGCAGCAAATAACAGGGAGAAGATGGATGAGCAAGAGTCGAAGTGATCAAAGGAGGGGGGACAAATGGAGGCGGGGGAGGGAGTGAGCATATGAGGGATGAATGAGCGAGAATAAAATGAGATGAAATAGAAGGAACAGAGTGATGAGCATCAGTGCAATATGGAGGAAATGAAGTGCCAGATGATATGCAGGATGCATGAGAAAAATGACGTTGTGATAATGACATACCCATATTTGTTGAGTCCACTGTAGGGGATAATGGTTGCGCAGGAGCCTCTGTAGTAGAAGGCGGTGTGACTGAGACATGAACAGTATCTGCAGTGGCCTCCCCTGTTTCCGAGCCACCCCTAGAAGCTTCCTCCCCTTGAGATCGCCCTTGTGCTTCCTGAGGCTGAGCAGGTTGAGGGGTAGGAGGGGTGACCTGAGGAGGGTCGACGTCCACAGCGGTGCCGTTACTCTGAGATTTCTGAAGTAGTGGACAGTCCCTATAAAGATGCCCAACTTTGTGGCATCTGCGGCACCGATAGGGGATGCCCTCATAGTCAATGATCTGCCTGCGGGCCGAGTCTCTCCACTATATGGTAATATGCTCATAAAGACCACCCCTTGTGTCCATGTTGATGAGGATCCTGGCATATGCCATCATTCCAGTCTGATGATAGGATTTGTCGTAGCCCATGTATGTGCCGAGAGCGTTACCAATGCGCTTGAAAATATCTTTAGACTAGTATTGAAGAGGAAGCCCAGGGTACCGAACCCAAATAGGGCCAACCCCAATCTGCTCTATCTCAGGATCAAACAATGGAGTCCATCTCTTTAAGAGAACAGGCGCTTTCTTGAAATACCAATGTGAAGACAAAACCCAGTTTGTATGGTCAGAACGGGCGAATCTCAGTGCGAACCATCCCCTCACAAAAGTCTGCACAACTGGGATGTCCACCAAGTGTTGTCCCCATACTTCAGCCGCCCAGGTCTTCAATCGTGCCGCCATGTAATTGCGTCCCCTGATGTGCCCGACCAAGACACGATCTCCAAATTCCATCACTTCGCCCCACTGAATATCCTCTTCCAATCTGAGGAAGTATTCGTCCTCCTTTGATTTGAAGCACTTAGACTTCTTTTTAGGGCCACTCAGAGGGGGAGGGTTCCGAGTCTAGCTGGCGGTCGATGCAGAGACATGAAGAGGTGCCGAGCTCTGTTGTGCGGCAGGTCCGAAACCAGTGTCCGGAGGGGGACCCGAGAGAGGGGGCACAGAGGTAAAACTGTCGGAGGACGGACCAAAACAACCCGAGGGATCCGAATGAGTAGTAAGGCGGTTAGGGTTAAGCGGCGGACGAGAGTAAGGTTCAGTGACCGGGAGATCTGGACCAAGGTTAGGGTTAATACAACCCGAGACAAAACCGATGGTTGCTGAAGATTGAGGGGGCGTAGATAGGGCTGGCCATGTCAGTGGTTCATCCAGAAGGACCACAAGTAGAGATCTCGACGATTCACCAGAAGAGAATAGTGAATAATTCCCGGAGAAGTCTTCATAATATATCCTGTCTGATCTGGCATTCGGGGATCGCCAGATGGATACCCCCTCCAACAGGTCGGCGGAATAATCGACAGCTTCCAGGTCATCCATAGCTAGCAACGTCTCAAAACGGCGGACACTATGGGGAGTAGAGAGACCCGGGGAAAATGACAGGTTGCAGTTACCGGACCGAAGATGGTAAAAAAAAGAACCCGTCTCAGAATTTACCGGAGGGCGTTCTCAGGTAAGGGCGCGATCCTATGAAGAGTATGGCAACCGAAAGGTAACAGAGAAATGGCACGGTGGAGGACGGATCATGTGCGTTGGCGGCAGGAAGAAACGGAAAGCGTCGTGATCAGCCTGCAGCTACAGGGTTCTGAAGAAACCCTAACCATAACCAGAGCGAGAAACCTGGTCCATCCTTCTGCAGTTTCCCTATCCCATATTTTGTGAATTATTAGAATATATTACATATTTTGTCTTAAATTCCATATATTAATATTATACAATACCTAACATTCTAATAATATTTAATTTAATGTTATATATATATATAATACATATATAAATATATATATATATAATATATAATATAAATATATATATATATATATAATATTATATATAGACTATTTTTCAATACTTAACATCTAATAATATTTTTATAATGTTTGGATAAATAATATACATATAAATAATAAATTAAAAAAAATAAAAAAAAAAAAAATAAAAATAAAATCATATCTTACTTTATTTAATAAGGTAGTTAAATTAACTTAGAATTAAATAAAAATTAATTAAATGAATAAATGGAAAATTAATATTGAATAGTTACGAAAATGCATATTTTAATTCATTCATTAATTATAAATATATCTTTAAACATAGCTTTAGGTTGTTAAAATCTAAGGCTAATCGAAAGCTAAATAAATACCTTCCATTCTAAGGTAAGTTCAATTACTTTTAATCATTCGCTTACTAAATAAAATATATTATGCTAAATATTCCCAAGTTACCAACATTAAATAATCTTCGAATATATAGGGAAATAGAGGGGATTAAATCAAACCATAAGGACGAAAATTAAAAGAAGAAAAAATCAAATCAAGAGTAAAGCAAGAAAATAATACAACAAACCCAAAGGAAAACAACTCTTAAGGAAAGGAAACAAGACACATAGAGACCTTACCAAGAAGGGACTGCGGAGGATAGGAAGACAAGGCTGGGACCCAACAGCTGTTGATCTTCCAGCCATCATCCCTATTAAGATTATTCGGCCTTTTTTCAATCTCCAGGGC
>APFE031166393.1:3565-15322 GCA_000404065.3 Pinus taeda | reverse complement strand
CCCCTCGGCCTATTTACTGACCTAACCCCAAGAGCTTTCGGGATTCGACCCTATGACCTCCCATTGGCAAGGCACTTGATTTGACCGATTGAGCTAACTCTTGGGGCTAGCTCATAATATTATTATTATTATTAGGCTTTAGTATTTTTAATATTTATCTTAGGGTTTGTATATATTTTGGGTTTTTAATATTGGTGCCTTTTGTTTATTATTAACCAAGGGATTAATACTAAATTCCCAAGGGATTATGAACAAACAAGAATAATATTAAACAAGAATGACTAATATTATAAACCCAAGGAACTAATAAACCCCACTGTTTAATATTATAAACCTAAGGAATTAGTGAACCCAATGGATAAATAATAAAAACCTAAGGGATCAAGAAGCACAAGGAATTGATATTAGAAACGCAAGAGATTAATAAAGATGACCATGATTGATATTATAAACCTAAGTTAATAATAAAACCAAAGGATTAATACTAAAACCCCAAGGTATTATGAAGCCAAGGAAATAATATTAAACCCATGGGACTAATATTATAAACCCAACATTAGTAAACCATAATATAAATATTAGAAAGAGTAAAATAAACATGGTTTATTTTAATGGTGAGAGAATCCTTGTCATAATGTGACATTCAACCATGGTTGACCATGGTTGTCTATGAATGACAATGGTTGAACGTGATTGATACTATAAGCCTAAGGGAATAATAAACCCAAGGGAGTGATATTATAAACCCCAAGGAATAATAAAACTAAGGTTTTAATACGAAAACCCCGAGGGATTATGAATCCAAGAGAATAATATTAAACCTGTGGGACTAATATTATAAACCCAAATATAAACACTACAAACACTAAAATAAACATGTTTTATTTTGATGGTGAGACAATCATTGTCACAATGCGACATTCAAACATGGTTGACCATGGTTTGCTATGATTGACAATGGTTGACCATGATTGGTATTCTAAACCCAAAGGAATAATAAAACGAAGGGATTAATACTAACTAAACCCAAAGGAATAATAAAATGAAGAGATTAACTCTAAAACCCCAAGGGATTATGAACCAAAGGGAATAATATTAAACCCATGGGACTAATATTACAAACCCAACACTCATAAACCAAAATATCAATACTACAAACACTAAAATAAACATAGTTTATTTTAATGGTGATACAATCCTTGTCATAATGCGACATCCAAACATGGTTTACCATGTTTGGCTATGATTTATATCATAAACCTAAGGGAATAAAAAACCCAAATTTTTGACATTATAAACCCAAATGAATAATAAACCCAAAGGATTAACACTAAAACCCCAAGGGATTATGAACCCAAGGGGATAATATTACGCCCAAAGGACTAATATTACAAACCCAACATTTGTAGACCCAAATATAAATATTACAAACACTAAAATAAACATGGTTTATTTTCATGGTGAGGCAATATTTGTCAAAATAAGACATTCAACCAAGGGACTATATTATAAACCTAACATTGGTAAACCCTAATATAAATACTACAAATATGAAAATAAACATGGTGTATTTTGACGGTGAGACAATTCTTGTCACAATGCGACATTCAACCATGGTTGACAATTTTTGACTATCATTGAGAATGGCTATGATTGAGAATGGTTTACCATGATTGATATTATAAACCAAAGGGAATAATAAACCCAAGGGATTGATATTATAAACCCAGCTGAATAATAAACCCAAGGGATTAATACTAAAGCCCAAGGGATTATGAACCGAAGGGAATACAATTAATCCCATGGGACTAATATTATAAACCCAACATTGGTAAACCAAAATATCAATACTAAAAACACGAAAATAAACATAGTTTATTTTAATGGTGAGAAACTAAAATAAACATGGTTTGTTTTCATCGTGAGAGAATCCTTGTCACAATGTGACATTCAACCATGGTTGCCCATGGTTGTCTATGATTGAAAATGGTTGACCATGATCAATATTATAAACCTAAGGGAATAATAAACCCAAGGGATTATTATTATAAACCCCCAACGAATAATAAAACTAAGGGATTAATACGAAAACCCCAAGGGATTATGAACCCAAGGGAATAATATTAAACCCATGGGACTAATATTATAAACCCAGCATTGTTAAACCCAAATATAAACACTAAAAACACTAAAATAAACATGTTTTATTATGATGGTGAGACACTCATTGTCACAATGTGACATTCAAACATGGTTGACCATGGTTTGCTATGATTAACAATGGTTGAACATGATTAATATTCTAAACCCAAAGGAATAATAAAACGAAGGGATTAACACTAAAACCCCAAGAGATTATGAACCGAAGGGAATAATATTAAACCCATGGGACTAATATTATGAATGCAACATTGGTAAACCCAAATATCAATACTATAAACACTAAAATAAACATAGTTTATTTTAATGGTGAGACAATCCTTGTCACAATGCGACATTCAAACATGGTTGACCATTTTTGGATACGATTTATATCATAAACCTAAGGGAATAAAAAACCCAAAGTTTTGATATTATAAACCCAAATGAATAATAAACCCAAGGGATTAATACTAAAACCCCAGGGGATTATGAACCCAAGGGAATAATATTAAGCCCAAGGGACTAATATTATAAACCTAAGATTTGTAAACCAAAATATAAATATTACGAACACTAAAATAAGCATGGTTTATTTTCATGGTGAGGTAATCTTTATCAAAATAAGACATTAAACCAAGGAACTAATATTATAAACCCAACATTGGTAAACCATAATATAAATACTACAAATACTAAAATAAACATGGTGTATTTTGATGGTAAGACAATTCTTGTCACAATGCGACATTCAACCAGGGTTGACGATGTTTGGCTATGATTGAAAATTGTTTACCATGATTGATATTATAAACCAAAAGGAATAATAAACCCAAGGGATTGATATTATACACCCAAATGAATAATAAACCCAAGCGATTAATACTAAAACCCAGGGGATTATGAACCCAAGGGAATAATATTAAACCCATGGAACTCATATTATAAACCTTACATTGGCAAACGCAAATATCAATAGTACAAACACTAAAATAAACATAGTTTATTTTGATGGTGAGACAATCCTTGTCACAATGCGACATTCAAACATGGTTCACTTTGTTTGGCTATGATTTATATTATAAACCTAAGGGAATAAAAGACCCAAAGTTTTGATATTATAAACCCAAATGAATAATAAATCCAAGGGATTAATACTTAAACCCCAAGGGATTATGAATCCAAGGGAATAATATTAATCCCAAGGGACTAATATTATAAACCCAATATAAATATTATAAACACTAAAATAAACATGTTTTATTTTAATGGGGAGACAATCTTTGTCAAAATGTGACATTCGACCATGGGACTAATATTATAAACCCAACATTGGTAAAGCAAATATAAATACTACAAACACAAAAATAAACATGGCTTATTTTTATGGTGAGACAATTCTTGTCACGATATAATATTGAACCATGGTTGACATGTTTGGCTATGATTGACAATGGTTTACAATGATTGATATTATAAACCAAATGGAATAATAAACCCAAGGGATTGATATTATAAACCCAAGGGATTAAGGCTAAAACCCAAGGGATTATGTACCCAATGGAATAATATTAAACCCAAGGGACTAATATTATAAACCCAACATTCATAAAACCAAATATAAATATTATAAAGTCTAAAATAAACATGATTTATTTTCATGGTGAGACAATCTTTGTCACAATGTCACATTCAACCACTCTTAACCATGATTGATATTATAAACCTTGTTGGAATAATAAACCCAAGGGATTGATATTAAAACCCAAATGAATAATAAACCCAAGGGATTAATACTAAAACCCCAAGGGAATAATATTAAACCCAAGGGCCTCATATTATAGACCCAACAATCCTAAACCCAAATGTAAATATTACAAAGACCAAAATAAACATGATTTGTTTTCATGGTGACACAATATTTGTCAAAATGGGACATTCAACCCTGGGAATAATATGGTAAACCCAAATATAAATATTACAAACACTAAAATAAACATGGTTTATTTTCATGGTGAGACAATCTTTGTCAAAATTCGATACTCAAACCATGAGACTAAAATTAATAACCCAATTTCGTAAACCCAAATAATAAATACATACAAAAACGTAAAAAATAAACTGATTTATTTTTGATGGTGAGACAATTTTGTGACAATGTGAGTATTCCAACCCATGGTTGAACCATGATTGGATATTTATAAACCTAAGGAAATAATAAACCCAAGGGAATTGATATTATAAAACCCAAAGGAATAATAACTAAGGGATTAATAACTAAAACCCCAAGGTATTATGACTGAAGGGAATAATATTAAAACCCATGGGACTACATATTATAAAACCCAAATATTGATAAACCCAAATATAAATACTACAAAACACCTAAATGGTAACTAGTTTATTTTGATGGTGAGACAATCCTTGTCACAATGCAACATTCAAACATGGTTGAACCATGGTTGGCTTATGATTGACAATGGTTGACCATGATTGATATTATAAACCTAAAGGAATAGTAAACCCAACTTATTTACATTATAAACCCAAATGAATAATAAACCCAAGGGATTCATAGTAAACCCAAAGGAATTATGAATCCAAGGGAATAATATTAAGCCCTAGGGATTAATACTGAAACCCCAAGGGATTATGAACCCAAGGGAATAATATTAAGCCCAAGGGACCAATATTATAAACCCAACATTTGTAAACCCAAATATAAATATTACAAAGACTAAAATAAACATGATTTATTCATGGTGAGACAATCCTTGTGCCAATGTGGCATTCAAACATGGTTGACCATGATTGATATTATAAACATGAGGTAACAATAAACCCAAGGGTTTGATATTATAAACCCAAATGAATAATAAACCCAAGGGATTAATACTAAAACCCCAAGGGAATAATATTAAACCCAAGGGACTAATATTATAAAACCAACATTCGTAAACCCAAATATAAATATTACAAACACTTAAACATCATTTATTTTTATGGTGAGACAATCCTTGTCACAATGTGACATTCAAGCATGGTTGACCATGGTTAGCTATGATTGACAATTGGTTACCATGATCGATATTATATGACCTAAGGGAATAATAAACTCCAAGTGATTAATATGATAAACCCAAAGGAATAATAAAACAAAGGGATTAATACTAAAATCCCAAGGGATTATGAACCCAAGGGAATAATATTAAACCCAAGGGAATAATATTAAACCCAAGGGACTAATATTATGAACCCAACGTATATAAAACCTAATACAAATGTTATAAATATTGAAATAAACATGATGAACCATCATTGGTTTTCATATTGAGATAATCCTTATCACAATTCCATGTTGGATCATGGTCGACATCATAATAAACCATGTTCGACTCAGGGTTATAAACCCAAGCGATTGATATTATGAACCCAAGGGATTAATACTAAAACCCCAAGGGATTATGAAGCAAAGGGAATACTATTAAACAAAAGGGACTAATAATATAAACCCAAGGGAATAATAAACCCAAGGGATTATTATTTACTTTCATGGTGAGACAATCCTTGTCACAATGTGACATTCAAGCATGGTTGACCATGGTTGGCTATGATTGACAATGATTTACCATGATCAATATTATAAACCCAAGGAATTAATATGAGAAACCCAATGGAATAATAAAACGAAGGGATTAATACTAAAACTCCAAGGGATTATGAACCCAAGGGAATAATATTAAATCCAAGGGACTAATATTATAAACCCAACATATGTAAACCATAAGACAAATATTATAAACATTAAAATAAACATGATCGACCATCATTGATTTTCATATTGAGACAATCCTTATCACAATTCCATGTTGGACCATGGTCGACATTATAATAAACCATGTTTGACTCGGGAATAATAAACCAAAGGGATTAATACTAAAACCTCAAGGGATTATGAACCTAAGGGAATATTATTAAACAAAAGAGACTAATAATATAAACCCAAGGGATTAACACTAAAACCTCAAGCGATTATGAACCCAAGGAATTATTAATATTAAAAAGTTGAAGAATGAAGAAACCCAATAATTTGATATTATAAACCATTGGAAATTAATAAACCCAAGGGAAAAATATTAGAAACCAAAGGAATCAAAAATGGCAAGGGATCAATATTAAAAACAGAAGGGATTAATAGGAATTAACTTTTTAAACCCAATGGATTGATCAACCCACATGACTATGAATATTATAAACCTAATGGATCAATAAACCCTAGGGATTGTTAATATTATGAAAGTAGCATGTTAATAAATTGAAGGGATAAACATTGTAAATGTAAGGGATTAATATTAAACCTTAGGACTATTATTTAAACCTTAATATTGGGGACTAATAAAACAAAGGGAATAAATGATAAATCGAATGAATTATTAATGTTACAAACTTAAAGGACAATAAACCTAATCATTAATATTATAAACCAAAGGAAATAGAAAACCGAACCTAAGCCTAAATCCATGTCATCAATATTATAACATAAATAATGTTATAAAAAAAAAAAAAACATTATTGAAAACCAATATAAGAACCACATTGCAAACCATAAAGCATTAAAACATGATAAATCATCATTCATTAATAATAACACATTTATATCACTACATTATAAACAATAAATATAATTTAAGCCATAAATACATTGATATCAATACATGAATGTGTTAATAGTATAAATCTCGAGAATATTGATATAAACACCTAGAACATGAAATCCTAACAATAATATTATAAATGTCAACTATATTTTCATTTATGAAAGATGTGAACAAAGTGAAGGGATCCACACAAAAGACTGCAACAATAAAAAATGCAAGAGAAAGATATAAAATAGTAACATTGTCATTGGAGCAAAGCAGCATAAATGAAAAAAACACATCTAAATTGCACACATTGGATTTAAAGAAGAACAACCTAATAGGACATTTTAAGACCGGAGATATACAATTTTGTACATAAAAATAACATTAATGTTTAAAATAATCAATTTAACCAACATCACAACCACAGAAAGGACAATGAGTCTTAACATATATTTTTTGTTTTCTTTACATCAAATAATTCCACTACAAAATTGAAGTTCAAAAAATGTTTCAAAACTCATCTATAGAGCGGTCTCTTCCAAAACGCAATGAAGTCGATGACAAAATCAACACCAATTTAAATCAACACGATAATGTTTATGAGACTTAACACTTTCCAACCAATTCCTTCTTGTTCTCCTCCGAGACTCCCTCTGGTGCACATGTTTCAAGTATTTTACGTGTGTTTTTGTTTGATCTAGCTCATGAATATGATCATCAATAAATGCAGGATGGAACCCATGTTTTCTATCAAACTTGTTCCGAATATAGGAAAGAAAGCTTATAGCTCCAACAGTATCACATATTGTTTTGTAATAATAGATGACATCATTATTGTCCATAACTACATTTCAAAGACACAAAACAAAAGCAAAATCATAAGACATGCACAATAAATAGCAATATATATAAATATATATATATATATAATTATATAATTATATATATATATAACATAACACCCCATTTTTATTTATGTTAAAAGAAATTAATGTATAGTGTTACATGAAAAAAACAATCTAGTGTTACATGAACCAAATGATATAAAAATTTCTACAAATATAAGCCTCATTTCAAAATACAATAGAAGAAACTGTAAAAATAGAATAAAACTGTGGCCAATATTCAAAATCTCATTTTTTTCATTTCATGATGTAATATGCATCCACAATATTAATATCAATATGAACTATTATAGAAATGATTTGGAATGACTGGTTCATTTAGCTAATTGTTTATGTTTAATGGTTTGTTGCAAAGAAAAGAGAAATAGGCAGTTAAAATAAGTAAAATGAGCAACATGAAAAACGATGTAAACAACTTTCTCAAATATTACTATGAATATTGCTATGAATATGATGAATTTATTAATCTAATAAATATATGAAAATGATTATTATATTAAAAGTAAATCAAGGGGATATTAATAGCAATTCAAAAAACATACTATAAAGGTCACAATGTTATTAGTTGTATTTCATAATGATATGGACTTCAATCGTTAGTCTTCCTTCTTCCTAATTGTAACATATGGGCTATCTTTCATCTTGGCATAACGTTGAAAAGAAAAAGGCTATGCAATGCCTAAACTATCTATTGATTTCACTCTTGATATGGTTGTAAAGGTAAGGCCTTCCTCTCTTTATTCTAGCAGGTGCAGGTTAAGGTATGGGGTTTTCTCCTTTCAAATCTCGACTTCAAATAGTAAAAATAATATAATTTTTCTGGGTATAGTCATTTTTCATTACACACAAGAAACCCTTGTATAATTTCTTGTATTTTTTCTTTGGTTACAATTAAACGTGGTCTTTTATGTTTCTAAGCATATATTATCATTTTTCATACACGGTTTTCTTACTATACATAAGTTAAGAACCAGTCCCAACTTTTTCTAGTTTTTTGTTATTAGGTATATAATCATCGATAATCTGTATAATCTTTCCTTCACAATTTCTGAGCTCACTCTTACTATATAGCATATTCATTACTAAAATTTGTTCCCTGCTTACATGTTTGCATAATTTCTTTAACCAGAGTCTATTCATGTTGTCGTACTTATATTCTTTAACATGTTGGAGGTATTTCTTTTTTTTTTTCTTATTCTTCCACATGGACGAGAGTTACTTCTCCTTGAAGGCCAAATTCCATTCATGGGAATTATATAATAAATCTTTACTGCCTTGCATGGAATTTTTGTTCTTAAGGAACTTAAACTTCTTTTTAAGGTCGTGAGCTTCCACTGTAAATATTAAGATTTTTTTCGTATACAAAATTGTTTCTATTTTATACATGGTGTATGATTAATATAAATTTAAAAACTTGTAATGACTCTTTTCCATTCACTGTTTCTGAGTTCTTGTATGAGCTACATAAATAGACTTCAAGTCTTCATTATGAAGTATTTTATATAATATGTTTGGATCTACAAATTTGTACTCTGAAATTATATTATGTCGTTTTCTTTATACCATTATGTACACTTAATTATTTTAAACAAGGTTTTCTCTACTATGACTATATATTTATATGTATTATGAGAGTATATGTATATTTATATGTATTTATATCATTATAGAGTCCATTCATATGAATTTTCTTTGTTTATTGTACAAAGAATCCAATTGTTCACCTTCAGCTACTCTAATACATTTAGACCTACCTTCATAGTCTTTAGTTTTTCATAAAGAATTAATTTTTCCCACACATTTAAACAATATGTTTTATCATACAACTAGCTCTCTAACTTATATCAGCATATTATAAATAATCATGTGTTCATACATGTGCCCAATTACATGTCTTTTCTGTACATGGAAGAAAATTCCATTTTCCTCATTTCACATTTATGAATAATATTTATTTTCCACTACATCATGGTTACTATTTCTATTTGCACTATACATACTCATCTATTATGAATACTTTGAGTACAACCTTCAAACAATATTCATTTTTCTTTCATTTTTTCAAATTTAATAAAACAAAAACCACTTTATGTTCTTTTTGTCAAACCAAGGAATTGAAAAGGTTAGATATACTGAATTGAAAACCATTATGATGGGAAATTAAGAGTCAAGTACTTGGCTCCTGCTAGCCTTGATACAACAATATGTTAGTGTCCCCTTAAGCAATTAAGCCAATGATTCTTCTTTGTCTATTACTTCTTGATTCTCTTCAGTCTATGCAACTATGTTCTCATAATAATGAGACAAAATCAAGTAAAAACAACAGATATTATCCATATACCACTCTTTTGGTGGTTAATAACTACTTCTACCTCACTAATATGTGGTAGGTAGTTATCTACTCATTAATGAGATCATATTTCCCACTCTTAAGAAAAGAAGACCATAAGCCCATAAGGCATATGAAATTACTTTTATAAGAAGTTATGGGCATGTGAGCATTTGAGCTCTAACTTTGTAGTGGCATATGTATATGAGTGGGCCTAGTGAATGTCTAAGTAGTGGTTTTGCATGTTTGCAACCATAGGTCTTTAGGCTAATAACAAATAGAAATGGCACCATAGGCATATGGTTCAAGGGATGGATGAGTCGGGATATCATTGGCATTATGGGCCAAATTTGGCTCTTATTCCATATTTGAGGTCCACTATAGATTAAAAGGCATTTTGATGGATTTGGTAGTAGTGTATTAAAATACCTTTCGGCCTATAGTAAAGTGCATTGTGAGCACATGCATGGCGTGATGATTTGACAACTTTGGGAGAAGTCCTCTATCTTTGGGGAGGATGCCAAACGTGGAGTGTGATATATTCATGCATTTATGGAGTACAAATTAGACAACTAACTACACAAAGAACCATGGTTGGTGTTGTATAGGTAAATCCCCTCTACGGATAGAGGCGATCCCTACTAGCCCAACAGGGGTCTAGCAACAATCGAACAATGCTACACTGCAGGTTCCTAGTTGTAATTAACAAGTGGGTGAGAATAACCTACTTGGATTCCAACGCTTGTTTTTCGAAGAGATACTCCTCTCGCTCCTTCGCTCCAGCCGATCACAATTCCCCGCTATCCTCGCGGACGAACACCTGCACAAGCAAAAGAGAGAAAACACAGGCGTAAAATCTACTAACAACAATTATGTATCAGTCAGGAAGGATACAATTTACATCAATCATTCATTGGACAATTGGAAATGGAACCATAAGAGTAGTCATCTATCTTTATTAACAAAAAATAGAGTAAGGTACAACCGAGGTCCTGACGCTGAGTCCTTCTCTAGAGGGTCCAGCCAGCATATCTTCCAAGCATTCACCTTTGGAGCAAATCTCCCAAGTCAAAAGGTCTCTCTCTCAAATACAAGGCAACAAGCTCATGACCTTCCTCAAGCTCAAAGCAATCCTCACACAACACACCAAATGCCTCCAAAGAGCAGCACTAATGCACTAAGAATTCCTTAAACAAAGTCTATATGTTCCAAACTAGCTGCTCATGGGCAATGGAGGAGGCTTATAAAGGAGAAGGAGTCTCCATGAATAGGTAAAGGATGAGCTTTCCCCCAAGATAAGTGGATGGTCAGTCGAAAAGACATGCCAGAGAAAGGATGGCGACCTCAACCATGCTAACAACCAAGTCTGGAGGGATCTGGAAGGTTGGTTGTTAGAACAAATTCGCCCAAACAGGATCAGCGCGGGTGAGACACTGAGCTGGCGCGCTGACATCGCAGATCAACTACAGAGAAGGTCTGGTCAGCGCTCAACAGTACAAACAGAGGGTGCGCTATTCGTGAAATTGGACCAGCGAGGAAAAGATGCGTGCTTCCGCGCTGGCAGCGCATCAGATACACTAACCTCCGCCTGTCAGTGCGGTTATTTGATTAACAGACGCGATGATTCATTTAACTTAGGCAAAGAGGGTTTTTTAGCCATTTTTAGGAGCATGAGCATAGGTGAATGTGGTTTCACAACACAGTAGGGATACTGCCATGATGGCAGTGACATTTTACTGTG
>APFE031166385.1:25326-40768 GCA_000404065.3 Pinus taeda | reverse complement strand
ATAATTAATATATGAATTAAACATATATACATTTAAAAAAACATGGAACATGATTCTTAACTATGCATATTTACCTCAATATGGAGATTCTTAATCTATTTATAATACCATTTGTCTAGCTTATCACTACCACATGCCCAAAAAACCATTATTCAATTCATATGACATGTTTTTTAATTAATTTCGTTAAAAGAGTAAAAAGGGCATAACTAATTTGGAGATAAATTTCAACCATTGATTTGTGTATACTACTATGAATATTCTAGAAGATCATGTGGAGGTTAAATCTCTACAATCCACTTAATAATTATTGGTAATTAAATTAAAAAAAAATTATTTTATTTTAATTACCAATAATTATTAGGTGGATTGTAGAGATTTAATCTCCTTGGAATATTTTAGAATATTCATAGTTGTATACATAAATTAATGGTTGAGATTTATCTCCATAGTTATGCCCTTTTCCCTTTTGATTAAATTCATCAATTAAAAAAAATCTTCATATGAACAAGTGTTATATGAAGTGACTTAAGGTTTTTTGGCATCTGGTATTGATAAGTCATGGTACAGATTAAGAATCTCCATGATAAAGTACGAGTAAATCTCTAAGGATAATAGTCTTGTTCCAATTTTTTTGAAATGTATATATGTTTAATTTATATTTTTTTATTAATAATAATAACAATAATTACTGAGAGGCGCTCTCCACCTCAATGTGGAAAAGACGTTGTAATGCCTTTGCCATTTCATATCCTATCCTATCATGTTATGTAAACATATATAATAAAATAATAATAAAAAATAACCATACATTAAAATTTAAATAATGTATTGAAACATGATAGTCATCGATAGCCTATTTGAAGGGGGAAAAACTAGCCTAGATCCATCTTGATTTAGATTTACCAGGCCGTAAAAAAGATCAAATCTCTTTTCACTCTGGAAAAAATTTACACTTTAAAATATTTGATCTCTTGATAAATCATAATTATATCTCATACCAAATAAACTATATAACAAAATGTTAATGAAATGAATTACCAAGAAAGAAAAAATCATAAATAAATACATTGATATCCCTTAAGAAAGGGAATTTTCATTAATAGAGAGAAATAAAATAAAATAAAAAAAAAAACAGAAAAAGGACTCAAGGTTGAAGGATGAGGATTTAGAGTAGAAATAAGAAAAAGGGCACATGGGTATATTGATAAGTGTACGGGTAACAAAGATAAGAAAAAGGATCAATGGATACATAGATTAAGGCTTAACCAAGTTAAGGAACCTCAATTATATTAAACGGTTTAAACGGATGTGGATTCCACGCTAAATTAGGTAATGGATATGTAGGTTAAATTTTAATGGAATTTTAATTATATTAATTTAATTAGGTTTAATCAAGGAATTTCTAATTATATTAAATAATTGAATGGATATGTATCTCACGTTAACTTAGGTTAGGTATTTGTACGGAATGTTATTATATTGTTTTATTTGATAAGGTACATTGAAGGTGGTCAATGAGATCAAATCATGTGAATCTGAGTTAATGTGGATAAAAAAATAATTAAATAGATAAAAAAAAAAAGAAAAAGATGAGCTAATGGTCAGTTAACGATCCACTGATCTCTATAGTTTTGCTGAAGGTAGGGACTAATAAGAGTGAGACTAAATAAGTAAAAGGTGGGAAAAGAGATGATTTGAAAAAAAATTATAAATCATAATGTAATGTTGAAGCACTTTTAAAGAAGTTATTTTAAATTGATATAATATGAAGGTCAAGTTTTCATTTTACAAAATTCAAGTTGTTTATGTATTTTTAGAATAGATTAACAATGAATTTAAATTAATGATGCAACCAATATTATTCATCAATCTAGATTTGTTTTATTTCTGAATTTATAAAGCGTCGAGAGGATCAAATCTCTTAAGTGTAAAATAATTTTTTTAGTGTAAATTTTGGAAATATTTATATCCAGAGTTAAGATGAATCTAGGTTTAATATATAATATATATATAATATATATATTATAATATTATACTATATATATATAATTTAACCAAAGAGCACCTCTCGGCGCAATTACAATCTAAAAATAGTTATTCAATGTTAAGGAAAAAAATATCAAGTAGTGGATGTATAGAAAAATGTCTAACAATATATCCCCAAAGTGTCAAGGTAAATCTATTTTCTTTGCTTGATACATTTGTTTTATTGCACCTAATGGTGCTCTCTAGCCCAGTACGGTAGAGATGTTGTAATGTTTAACATTTTCACTCTATCAAAATAAAATAAAAATTATATTAAATTAAATAATATATAATAATAATCATAAAATTACATTCTATTTTTGTCCATGGTTCTGGATAGTGATGATCGGGTGCCTGTTAAGGCACTCCTTGATTGTACTCACCGGTTAATTTCATTTGCTTTTTACACCGAATGGTGCTTCCTAGGCCAATACGGTAGAGATGTTGTAATGTTTAACATTTCACTCGATCAAAATAAAATAAAATTCATATTAAATTAAAAAAATAAAATAAAATAGTCCACAAGGCTTTGGATAGATGGTGATCGGGTGCTCTGTTAAGGCACTCCTTGATGTGAAGCCACTGGTTCCATTCCTGCCCCGATGAGGGTGATATATTGGACATAATGAAGATGTAGTCCTGCCAAGCTTATATATATATATAAACCAGCCTAGATCCATCTTAACTCTGGATCTACCAAGCACTAAGAGGGATCAAATATCTTGAGATGTGAACCTCTTTTAAAGTGAAAATATATTTGATCCCTCTTGGTGCCTGGTAAATCGAAAGTTAAGATGGACCTAGGTTGATGTATTACAAGAAAGAATCAGATTACAATTAACGTAATTAATTATAAATTAACAAATCAAACATGGTGTGACAATAATGCATCACTAACATTTATCATGGTTCAGTTAGAGCAATGGCCTATAGTTGTGTGTCGATCTCTTGGTGGCTAGGGTTTCCCTAGCTATCGTGAAACCTTGTTTTGATCCGTTTGTAGGTGTTGTCAAACCATGTGATAATCTATTTGTAAGCTTTTGTTGGATATAATCATGCAATTTCTTGTGGTTAGAATCCATTGTCGTTGCCTCATATTTGATTTTAGTGTCGTTGTTGTTGTTGGTGTGGGTGCGCACCCCTTGGCTTTGCTCGTGGATTGGCCTGTGTCAGCATGTCTGCTCATGGCCATTGTGAGGGCTTCAGAGGGATTTTCATCATGTTCCCAACATTTTGAAGCAAGATCTGCCAGTTGCTTCTCCACTGTGTCTTTAAACAACTTTGCGTTCCAATATTAGCCATGTTCATGTTTTCTTTTCTAGATCCTAAATGGCTGATAATATTTATTTTTCAATGGATCGCCCATGTAGATCATTGCTCATGGACTTCCTTTAGGGGATATCAAATAAGTGTTGATTTTCTTATGTGTTTCAATGCATGCATAATGAGAGCCACAAACAAATTTGTGAAGAAGGAAGAATCAAGGCCTTCTTTAGACCAACGGTTTTCCTCCTTGGCAAAAAATAATGTGGTAATCTTCAAAGAAAGAGGGTTATTGGGAAATTTTAATTCACTATGGCCAACTTATGAAGTCGATGAAGATTTGATTTTTGACAACTAGGAAAACCATGAACCCATGAGTATTTACTATTGTGAAAATGGGTATTACACATTTCTTTTTGAAAACTAGGAAAATAGAGAGCAAATATATAGGTTAGGTCCTTATTTCATGGGTACCAAAGGTATGTTTCTCACTCATTAGTCTCTAAAATTTAATCCTATGATGGAAATTTCAGTTGCAGCTATGTGTATCAGATTGTCTTTTAACCCTCTTCTTTGTTACAATGAAGGCATTTTTAAGGCTATAGGAGATCAATCGAGCTAATTTATTGCCAATGATATGGAACATGGGCACAAATTTTTGTATGCCAAAATTTGTGTTGAAATGGATTTCTAAAAAGGCCTCCCTATGGTGATTCATCTAAATCTAAATGGTTGGTCTCATCTCTAGGCTTTGGATTATGAACAGGTTCCTTTCAAGTGTAAGTTGTGTGATGAGTATGGATGCTTTACAAAATGTTGTCCAAAATATTCAGCTTCTCGCAGCTCTCCAAATCCATTGTCTCCTCCTAAAGAAGGGAAAAGACAAACTACACAAGGATTCATTCCAATTAAAAAAATACATAAGAAGCATGGAAATAAAATCAGCAAACATGTATGGTTGAATATAAGGATGAACCCCTTTCTAAACATATCTTTGATGTTTTGAATGTTCAAGAGAAAGAAGATGAGAATGTTGGGTCCCAAGTGGATTAGCCAATACCAACAAAGAATAATCTTGTTCCAAAGGTCCCTCCTTG
Organism: Pinus taeda; assembly: GCA_000404065.3. Classification (NCBI taxonomy): domain Eukaryota; kingdom Viridiplantae; phylum Streptophyta; class Pinopsida; order Pinales; family Pinaceae; genus Pinus; species Pinus taeda. Next base: position 36,380 of record APFE031166385.1, on the reverse strand, counting down.
ATCCAGGTGGATATTAGTAGTCACCCACCTATTCCACTTGGACCCACAACATTTTTTCCTCTTATTTTCTAATTTCCAGCACAATTTCCTATTTTGGCAGTGTCTATTTTTGGCACTTTTTCGGGTCCTCAACTTCTGGAGCCATTTTGAGGCCCTAAACAACATTTTTTTGGGAAACATGAAAGCAAAATCCAAAGGCTAGATTTGTAGTTTGTAGTTGTTTTCCTTGGATAGACCTTTCTAATGGTCTATCATGTGCACCAAATGAAGATCGTATGCAAAATTTACAACTACGGGAGGTTGACGTTATAGCTAACCCCAATAGGGCCCACAAGCTTTTAGCGCTTCATCTCCTAGGGTTAGATTTTTGGATGTTTATGGTTTCCCATATTTTCTTCAATATAAAAAGGCCTAAGAGATTCATTGTACCTCAATTCAAAAGGCATATATCCATCACATCTCTTCTCAGAGATAAGCTACCATCACCTGAGTTAGTTTGTTTCCTTTCTACATGTAAACAATTTCCAGCAATTGTTATTTACTGATTGAAGTTATGTTTTGTTGTATCTTTGTGTTTTTGTTTTAAATATGTATTTCATTTTGTTCCTTCATAAATCTAGATAACTCCTTATTCTAAAGACAAAGAAGACCCCAATCAAGATTCTCCAAAGAAAATTTTTGTGAAGGAAAAAAATTCTACAATGGTTTCTCCTGTGTTGAAAGGTGAAGAAGTTGGGAAAGTGGTCGAGAAGAAATTCAAATCCTCCTCTTCTTCCCCTTCCTATTTTTAGGTGCTTAAAAATCAACATTCCTCCCCACCAGTAACAAAAAGCAGGAAAGATCATAGTAGAAAGAACTCTAGTCTTCAGATCAATCTTACATATCATGGGCCATGCAATGAGGCATATTCTAGCAATTTTTAGAAATGTTTTGTTTTTGCATTTTTTGTCCAAGGAATTTGTCAAAATTTACTCTTGTTTCGAGGAAGTAGTAGGAATAAACATTCGAAGATTCAATTTTGGACCTTCCCCCCCAATCTTATTGGGAGGAGGTTGGTTTTTCTTCTTTTTAGAATTTAATGAGGCATAAGCAATGTAACTCCTGAGGTACTTGCCGCATCCATACGCAGATTTTCAATATAATTTATATACTCATTCTTGTTTAAAAAAAAAAGACAGTAATGCTTCGTTGACCTAACATTCTTAAATTAGTAGGTTGACTTAATACTATAAGGTTAATTTCACCTAGAACCAACACACATTAATTACCCATATGTGTGTGCGCGCGCAAATCAAGTGCCTAGTCTACTAAGTTAGGTGACAATTGTCCTTTTTGAAACACTTTTGAGACTCTAAGAGGTCATTGGTCAAATCAACAAATGATTTATAATATTCAAAGTAGGGTATATCAAAATAATTATAATATTGAACATTTTATTTAAATTTTATAATTGTATAAAAAAAAAAATTATAATAGTCTAATTATATTGATATGAAGAATCAGGGAGCGTTTTGAAACCCTAACAATGGTGTGAGAGCGATGTTGGTTATGGGAAGGCAACAGTGGCTATTGGGAGGCCATACACACCACAAATGACGATGCACAAAGGTAAGTGTTAGGGCAGCGAGGGCAACTGGAGGGTAGCTGTCACGAGGACAAACCGTGTTGGGAATGGTGAGAAATTGAAACTGGGGTATAGGGACTAGGGAGGATGGAGGCAGGGTTTTTACATTTTGTTTTTGTTAATCATTGCGCTGCCAATAGTAAGAGAATGCACATGCATGCAGAAGGTGAAATTGCATACCAGTTTCTAGGGATATTACAAACTGTTAACAGTGGGAGAAACCATGGTCAACAAATAGGACTGTGTTGATCTAGATCCCGAACCTGGGGACATTCAGTCCATGTGGGAATTGGAAGTCACGGACCATAACATAGAGAAGTATATCCTTCTAGTTGGATCGCCAAGCGGGAAGAGGCAAGGCTCACGGGAGGGATGGAGACAGGGAAAAACATTAGGGCTACAGGAGGAAAGACTATGCATCTCTAAACTGGAGAGCTGGGGAACAGTCAGGGAGCCAAAATGGAGGCAATATGATTTAGTTTCGCTGATAGGTTGCACAGCGGGAGAAGCAGGCAATTTCCATGTAAGTAACTTGCACTCTAATCCACTCAAAGAACAAATGTTTTTCTCGGGGGGGTGGGCTACAAAAAATTGTTATCAATTGTGGGTTTAAGGGGAAGCAGGGGTTGAAATCCTTCCTTGTGGAAGATTTGGGACTGATAGAAGCCATAAGAGGGAAACGGTTGAAGAGTACTATCACATGCAGAAGCCCTCTGCAATTGCGAAGAGGGGAAGCTTTCAACCAAGAAGCGAGTCCATTCTTGAAGTTTACAGGGGAAAATGGATAGGAGGAGGCTCTGAGCAGTTTTCAAATGATTTTATAGGTTGGGAGGGGGGAAACTATCATCAACAAGTGGTTTTTCTTTCTCCTCCCTTATTAGTGAACTGAGAAGGGTTTATTCAGGCATAGAGTTTTTCATAAGCGGGGGAGATACCACATCTGGTGGGAGAGGAAGGACAGGCAGGGGAAGGAGGTCTAAACAGTCTCAGGAACATTTGGTCGGAGAGGAATTCAAAGCCACTCCAGGAATTAGATATCAATGCAGAGGAGAACTTACCAGGGTTTGGGGAAGGGGGAAGGCATAAGAAGGCAGGGGAGAAGCAGAAGAAAAATAAGCTAATAAGGAAAAAAGAGATAAGCCCAAATATTGTCCTAGGAGTTGATCTTCAAATCGACGAAGCTATGGAGGCAGCAAAAGTAACCTTGGTCAAGAGGGCTAAGGGGGAAAAGTATTCAACAAACTACATAAAGGAATGGACTGCTAAATGTTGGCAGGAGGCATCAAACAAATCCTATGAGCTATCAACCCTAGCTAGGGGTTCGTTCATGATCAAATTTTTTAAAATGGAAACCCCGGAATGGGTTGTAGAAAGAAATTGGATCTTTAGGAAAAGTCCAATCATATATAAAATGTGGAATCCCTTATTTGATGCTCAAAGAGAGAAGGTGGACGAAATCCCAGTATAAGTAAGACTTCCAAGACTACCACCTCAACTTTGGGTGGAGTTAGTTTTCCAAGCAATCAGGAATAACTTGGCACGTTTCTTGGAAGTCGACATGTCGTTTTTGCACACTGGGGATAAAGGACTAGCTAGAATGCTGGTAATTTTAAACCCTAGAGAAGGTTTGGCAAAGGAAATCAACCTCAAGTATAGGGATTTCTCCTATACTCAGATGATTGATTATGAACAGTTGGCATTCTGATGCCATTGATGTCACAAGTACGGACACCTTGCAAGAGAATTCCCTCTGGGATTCAAAAGAAGAAGAAGGAAGAGAAAGGAGGGGGGAATGACATAAAATCAAGTGGAGGAGTAAATGAGGAAGGGAAATCCTGAAGCGAAGGGGGAAAGGATGGAGGAGGGTAAGATGCAGTTGGATGTAGATGAAGTAGAGGATATGCAGATTGAGGAGAGACTTGTCCAGGAGCAAGAGCTTCAGGCGGAGACAGCTCAGGAAGAGGCAATGAAAGGAGAAGGATTGGTTTCTGCAAATCATCTATAGGGCACGATTTTGGAACCAATCCCTTCCTTTAATTCATCCTTGTTGTCTATTCTCAATTCTTTATCAAAGCTTGGTCCTTCTAGGCTGTTGAACTAAAAAAATCTCCATGTTAAATATGTAAACAAAGCCCTGGATAGAATTATTACTTCTATCCCTGACATTCTTCTGAACTAAGTCCTCGATCAAGTATTGAGACTCCTAGTCTTCCATGTGCCCTTTCAAAGAAGCCTCATTATAACCTCAGGCCTCGAGAAAGAAAATTATCCCTTGGGAAGCAGTGGGGGGATTGGGGTTTCAACCAATATCTGTTGGACCTCGAAAATCCAGAGGAAGGAAGACTAACATTTCAAAGGCTCAGTTAAGAGAAAATATTGACATTACCAATGGGAAACAACTATCTATTTCAGGGGTGATTAGAGTAGCGCAGAACCCCTCCCTCAGTCTCAAATGATCATTATGTCCTTTAACTGTAGAGGGTTTGCTAGTGCTCCTAAAAAATTGGCCTTCAAGGCCCTTATAAATTCCTATAACCTTGATGTGCTACTACTACAAGAAACCCTAGGATTTGGTGAGGAGATTAGTAGGGCTTTACATAAAATGTTGCCTAGGTGGGCCTTTCAGTCACTAGATGCTAAAGGCAGATTTGGTGGGTTGGCTATAGGAGTGAAAGAAGGAAGGCTAAAGGTCCTTTCCACCTGGGGACTTGAACAAGATTTGGGTGTAGAGGTTTACTCACTAGAGCTCTGAACCAATATTTTAATTCTAAACATATATTGGCCATGTCAAGACAGGGCATTTTATTGGAACAACTTGTTCTCAAACTCTTTCATGGTGAATTTGAACTTGGTAATAGGGGGGAACTTTAATTTCTTGTTGGGCCTTTCAGAAACCTGGGTACCATCAACTCATGTTGACCCTCTCGTAGACTTCTTCATTAACAAGATCAATTTGAGGAAATTGATGGACATCAACTTGATCAAGCCCAGGCCAACGTGGAGGAACAGGAGAACAAGGGAAGCAAGAGTTGCTAAGAGGTTAGATCGTTTCCTCCTTAGAGAAGAAGTGGTGGCTAGGCGTCCAGTCTTTATACATTGGGTGGGGGAAGGAGGAGACTCAGACCATCTTCCCATACTACTAGAAATGAGAGGCCCTAACAAAAATCTTGGTTACACGTTTAAGTTCAAACTTTCATGGCTTAAAGATGAATCTTACAACAATCTGTTCAAAACCACTTGGAGGTCAAGAGCTAATGATCAGGGTAGGGATAAATAATTTTCATTCATGGAGAATCTAAAATGTATGAAAAAGGAAAATATTTAATGGGCCAAAATTAAGAAAGACAAGAAAGAAGTAGAACTAAAGCAGATAGGAGAGGAATTAGATTTGTTGGAGAGCCCAGAAGAGGATGAATATGAAATAGAAGTGAATAGGGACAGGATCAAGCAACTGTAATCCAATCGAATAAATATACTCACAATCAGGGAAGAGAAACGAAGACTAAAAAGTAGAGAAATTTGGTTGACAGCCAGGGACGAAAATTATTCCTTTCTCCAGAACTATGCAAAAAGCCGGAAAAATATAAACACAATCTAGAGTTTAAAATCTGAGGAAGACAACTTGGCCAAGACTTTTGAGGAACTTTCCCTCCTCAGAAGGAACCACTTTCAAAAGCTATTCAAAGCCCCAACTAAGGTGTCTATCGCTGAGGTGGTTAGGACTACTCAAAAATTCGTAAGGTATATGGAGGAGGAGGATAATGAAATCATCATGGGGGAAGTGACAAAAGGGGAAGCGGAAGGAATCTCAAGGTCGATCCAGAAGGATAAGAGCCCAGGTCTAGATGGATGGACTGTGGAGTTTTTTCAACATTTCTTTGAGTCTATTGGGAATGAACTTATAGGGGTGACTGAAGAATCCCGGGTGAAAAGTTCGATATATGAACCTTTCAATGCCACATTTATGCCCTAATCTCGAAGAAGAAGGACCCTTTGTCTTTTAAGGACTTTAGACCGATATCACTCTGTAACTTCATTTACAAAATTATTGCAAAAGTAATCACAGTCATATTGAAGCCTATTCTCTCAAGGAACATATCAAAAGAGTAATTCAAGTTCCTGGATGGACAGCATATAGATGAAGCAGTGGGGGTGGTGCAAGATAATTTAATAACATAAAAAGGAGTCAGGGGAAAGGAGATATTGTCAAAGTAGACCTCTCCAAAGCATATGATCGTATTAGCTAGTTGTACATTCAAATGCTATTGACTCACTTGGGTTTCAACATTGGGTTCATAAACTGGGGCTGCGACATCTTTCTTTCAGAGCCAGAGGGGCCTTCATGAAGGATGCTCCCTCTCCCCACTACTCTTTCTCCTAGTAGGAGAGGGACCCAGTCAAATGATCCTTGAAGCAAGGAGAAGAGGCAATATTAAGGGAATTGAAGTGGTTTTCAACCTTCATATATCCCATTTGTTGTTTGTTGATGGCATACTTCTCTTCAATAATGGAAGTAGGAGTGAAACTCGTAAGCCAAAATCAATCCTAGGTCCATTTCTAGAATCTAATAACATGTGTATCAATACACAAAAATCCTCCTTGATATCTGAAGGTTTCTCAAGATTTGAGACTAGAAGGATTATAGAGGATCTCCACTATGAGGAAAAGAAGATTTCAGACAGCTTGAAATATCTAGGGTTGCACTTCAAGCTTGACTCGTATAGAAACTAGGATTGGATTTGGTTTGTTGTGAAAATCGAGAATAGGATAAATCAATGGAGTTATAAATGGTTGTCGAGAGCAGGAAGGCTAGTTTTGATCAAATCAGTCATCATGGCAATCCCTAACTACTGGTCGACACTAACATGGGTGCCTAAAGGAATTCTTGCAAGGGTAAGGAAAGTATGCAGCAGATTCTTGTGGGCCAACGCAAAAGATGACTTTGTCCTCCCATGGGTGGCATGGGAGAAAGTGGATAGACCGAAGGAATGGGGAGGGTGGGGTATAAAAGGCCACACAACTTTCGCCCCATCACTAGCAACAAAACTGGGATGGATGCTTTTATCAATGGAAAATCTATTGATGACCGTGGTCAAAAGGAAATACATTGATCCAATCCCAATTGATGAGTGGATTAGAAATCTTGACAAGAGAAACTCCCAAGCATCTATGGTGTGGAAAGAAACACTAGACTCGATCAAGATAATCGAACAAGGCCTCTCCTAGCAGGTGGGGAATGAAGAGCAAGTAAGGGTGGGGAAGGACCCATGGGTGGGCTGTAACAAAGGATAATCCCTCTCTTCGGAAATCATCGAACATTTGAAAGCAAGAGGGATATATAGCTTGAGCCAAATAGAGAAGGTTGGAAATTCAACAATCTGGCATCAAGCCTCATCATTATCAGGGGGGAAACTAAATCTTGAACTCCAATGGGAGGAGGAATGATAGCATTTTACTAAGGAAATTCAGAGGTTGAATGTATGACTCAGGATTCGTTCAGACACCCTGAGATGGGTTCATGCTCCCACAGGAAGGTACTCCCCAAAGTATGGTTACAATTATCTCATGTCCAAGAAGGGATGGGCTAACCCAAAGTGGTGGGAAAAATCTATCTGGAAACTAAAATGTCCAGCTAAAGCAAGAATGTTTTTTCTCGCGTATACTAAGGAACATAGTTCCAACATGGGACATTCTTCAGAAGAGAAATAAGACGGGACTATGCTGGTGCTCATCGTGCAAAAAAGAAGAGGAATCAGTATAACACTTGTTCGTAAAGTGTCCTTTCAACAAAGGAGTATCGCTCGAGACTTTGAGGTTGACAAAGAAAACTCAAATATGGGATGGAGAAATTATTAGAGAGGTGTGGCACAATTAATGGAATGACACTTTTGAGGAAAATCTGAGAAACTTACCTCTAATAATAGCTTGGGGCACTTGGCTAGCCAGGAAAAAGAAAATTTTTAAGGATCAGGATCCATCTTATGAACACATTGTGATTGAATGCGCGTCAATTTATGACAACATACCAGTAACAATCCCAAAAACAAATGAGAGGGGGAGTAGGGAGATCAGGGGTGATATCCCTTGGGCTTATTTTGACGGGGCCTTTGATCAAAGGAACATCTGTGGGGCAGGAATCGTAATCCAACTAAATGCTCAAAATTGCTTAAAAGCCTCAGTGGGGCTTGGAGAAGGGACCAACAAATTTACAGAACTACAAACTTTAAAACTCTTACTTTGCTAGCTTATACACTTGGTTTTGAGTTCGGTTCAGATTTTCGGTGATTCTCAGAATGTTATCAAATGGTTTAATGGAGAGTACATATGTCAAAAATATATGTTGAATCCTTTGTTAGAAGAAGTCATAAATTTGAAACAACGTTTTAATTCTATTATTATGTGTCATATTCATAGGGAACGGAACACGGTTGCAGACCTCGTATCTAAGGAGAGTCTACAGCATGCTATGGATGGCTGGAGCATAAGAGAAATAGAACAAGATATGATCCATGTGTCGGATCATCCTCCTTTTGTTCTCTAAAGTTACATATCCAATTGCCCCTAGTTTTGGGCTTTTGCTTTTGTTTTTTCAACCTCAGTTTCTTGTTCTCAACAAATGTATACAGGGATATTGCAAGAGACAATCAATACCTATGTGTTTTTTTCTTTACTGCCTTCTAAACATAAGAAAAACATCATTAACTGAATGGTAACCGGTTCCTTTTCCTGTTTGGGTTGTTTTCCTCATATGAGGAGGCCCGAGAATTTGAACTAGTGCTCATTTTTGCTTACATTAGGATGGGAAAGTATTATTTTTCTTACTAGCTCAGCTTTATACTCTATGTTTAATCGATGTAACTTTTTATTTCCTTAACAGTAAGTTCGATTTTTTCTCTGGAAGAAAAAAATTATATTGATATAAGTTTATTTTGGAATAGAGCTTCCAATTTTTTAATTTAATTATCAACTAGCACAACCATATAAATTAAATAGCACATAGATAAGCATAAATTCATAATAATCATTAAAACACTTCATGATACATCTCATGTTACTAAAATTTATAAAATCATAAAAGACTAACTAAATTATAAGTTTATTTAAATTATTATAATTATAAAAAATAATTAATATATAGATTAAACATATATACATTTAAACAACATGGAATAAGATTTTTAACCATGTAAATTAGCCCCTATTTTACTATGGATATTTTTAATCTATTTACAATATCATGGTCTAATATTATGACTTATCAATAGTACATTCCAAAAAATCATTACTCACTTCATATGACATGATTTTTAATTAATTAATTCGATCAAAAGAGTAAAAATGACATAACTACTTTAGAGATAAATCTCAACCACTAATTTGTGTATACTACTATGAATATTATATAATATTCTATGGAGGTTAAATCTCTACTACGTACCTTAAATAATTATTGATAATTGAAATTAAAATTAAAGTAAGTTACAGTTTTGGCATGTTGGTATTTTAGAGCCATGGTAATTGTAACAAATCCTATTTATAGATTAAGAATCTCATAGTAAATATTATTTTATAATAACAATAATAACAATAATTTAGAAAACGTTATAATTTAGAATAAATCTCTATAAATAAGGTTATGTTCCATTTTTCAAAGTTTGTGTTTATATATATTAATTATATTATAGTTTAACAACAACAACAAACAATAATAATAATTAATAATAATTTAAAAAATAAAGTTATAATTTACGAGCTTTTTGATGATTTTTTTAGTTTTATGAGGGTGAGATAAATGATGAATTAAGTGTTTTTGATGGCTTATATGGATTGGGGGATGCCTTATGGGCATTTCACCAAACTCTTTTTTTTTTTTTTTTTTTACCATGGTGAATCAATAACTCGTTGGCGTAATCTACTTGAGAACCAAGATCAAATCTAGGGGTTTCCACTATAACACCAAGAGTGCATCTAATAGCTCAAGGCCAAGATCACGCCGAAGATCAAACTTAGCAGTTGTCACTATAACACCAAGAGTACATCTTATCGTTTGTTCAATAGGTCAAGCCCAAGATCAAACCTAGCAGTTGCCACTATAACACGAAGAGTACATCTTACCAAGAGTATGTTCAATAGCGGCCCAAGATCAAACCTAGCAGTTGCCACTATAACACCAAGAGTACATCTTATAGTCTATTCAATAGCTCAAGCCCAAGATCAAACCTAGCAATTGCCACTATAACACCAATAGTACATCTTATAGCCTATAAGCCAGATATACTAGGAATTTATGGTTGGAAAGAGTCAAAGACTCCACATGGGTGGGGGAGCCTACTCCTTGAGCCTTATCACAACACATGGGTGGGGTAACTTACGCCGAGCCTTATCACAACATGCCAAAGATTCCCTCCTTGGGATTTGAAACTTGGTGGATGGGATAACATCCCATTGTGCCACTCACTCCCTTGTCCTACAAGGGAACTTTTTTAACTATTTAATTTACATGGTCGCAATAGTTTTAAAATCGCGGTCAAGTATGACATCAAATTAAAGTATAAGACCCCTTGTTTGTGAAATAAAAAACATCTCCTTTACACATCGATTTTATTGCTTAAATATACATAAATATATATACTCTATACCCCTTTATATTTAAACTTATAAGATAATAAGAAAAATTCATATTTTAATAATAAACCCACTTCGAACAATTAATATTAACTTAATCAATTAAAACTAAAATCTAATTATAAATAAAATAAATAAAAAAAAATATACGCATCTTTAGAACTTTAATGTCGATCTTATCACATATGATGCCTAAAGATTGTGTTAACATAAAAGGTTTCTAGGAGAATATATCCTTTTTCTAACTGATTTAAATATCCCCACACGCTATGAAAGCCATCGTTTCTAATATTATCAATTTATGAAACATGATGTTTGTTTAAAGTTAAAATTTATGATCTCATTTTTAAAGTGGTTGTGGAGTTCATTGGCAGAGCTCCTTTTTTAAATGTAGTCATGGAGTTTCTTATTCGTGTCTCTGTTAAGACAATCTTGTAGCAATAAATTTGCTTTTGCCTAGTTGAATTTCAATTAATATATTCTAGATTAAAGAAATAAATTAGTTTATAGATCTTATTTCACAACACGTGCATTGAAGTATAATTGAAAAGGAGTTGTTCAGACAGATTCTATACAACTTCCATCATTATCATTATCATTACTCTGAGTAACAAAATAGCAACCAACGCTAGTACCTGTCATCCACAATTTCCATTAAAGATGAGTCCTGGGCTGCTGGCTATCAAAAGGGTTCGTGTATTTATCATTCTTTCCTATGTGCACTAAAGTTCGTTCCAGGATTTCAAGAATCTTATATATATATATATAATTTCATGAGGCCTATAAACACGAAGATTATACACAA
>APFE031166385.1:0-24798 GCA_000404065.3 Pinus taeda | reverse complement strand
TTTTAAAGATAATTTTATGAACTATTTTTTATTTTATTTTATAAAAAAAAAAATTATGAACTATCTTTTATTTTATTTTATAAAAAAATATTTACAATATTTATATTGACAACCAGGCTTTAGCTCATATGACTCGAGAACGAGAATATTTCTCGAGCTATCAGTAGGAACAGATGAATTTTCAAATCACAATGGGTAACAGGATGAAGTGCACCTGAGTAGGAAAAAGAACCGTTATATTCCAGACAACTGCAGGATATAGTCTTTGGGCCACGAATGTACTACATGTGCGAGGTATGGGAATGAATTTGATTTCTGTCTCTCAATTACAATATAAGGTATATGTTGTATACTTCATTGGTAGTAGAGTATATGTCAAGCATCCAAGGTGGAAAAAGATGAATTTGATTTCTATCTCTCAATTACAAGATAAGGGATATGATGTATACTTCATTGATAATAGAGTATATGTCAAGCATCCAAGGTGGAAAAAGAGGGCCCAAATTGGAACTCGAGCAACAGATTATACAAGTTGCAACTCGAGTCTCCTATGGCACTCTTAAGAAGTAATGTCGATGGAGAAAAAGAATTAAATGAATTGTGGCATAGGAGGATGGGACACTTACATCATGGGGCGTTACGGATGTTCAAAGAAACTGTTACGGGGGTTCCAGGGTTCCAGTGTTTACTACCAAGCATGATGATACATGCAAAGGTTGTGTGCTAGGTAAGTACACCAAAGTAGCATATTCCAAAAGCAACAATAGAGCTAAGAGGTTAAAATATACATTTTTAATAAATGTTAGTTATCATTTATATTTATATATAAATACTACACATTATAATATAAATTATATTTAGTGATGTAAAGTGGGGTTATATTAGTTGATTGAGTGGAATGGCTTTTATTCCCCATGTCAAAGTTCAAATCCCAGTTAGTGACATGATGAGTTATAATGCTTTGATAATTGTTGTTGTAATGGCATTTTATGCCTCTATAATGTGATGAGTTATAATGCCTTAATAATCTATGTTGATTATTGTGACCAGACTCTGGAACGACGAATAAATAAAAGGTTTCTTGAACATAAGTTCCATTAATTCAACAATCTTTATGCAAAAGGAAAAAGGAAGACCATTCGTTTGCTTGTATTGAAGAGCCTTTGCGCACAAAAATAAGAATTAGTGTCGCCAATTAATAAGGTATAGATATAATAAAGGAGTTGCTTCACACAATGTTCTGTACCGGCTTTTATTTTGTGTGAATGCTAAATAGAAGCAAGATTAAATATATTTTTGTCAAAATATTTTACTTCAGATGACCTTTAAGATTGGCGGGATTACTCGTTCACTTAACCACGGACGGGCACTCGATGGCCACATCAATTCTCTTTCGTGGCATATTAAATGATTTTGTTTAGCAGCTTCACAAATACTTGATTTTGCCTCTCCTCTTTCATTATTATACTGCTGAAACGACGCAGAAAACTTTGTCTATTTTCATCAGTAATTTTATCAATTTTAATTTTAAATTTCCATTATTTTTTCCTATTTATATTACAGAAGATGCAGGTCTGATATTTTCCGAATGTAATTTTAGGAAAATTACAGATGTATCATATTCATGAAATGTCGATCTAGTGACAATTTAATTCTGCTTTTTTCCTTTGTTTTAATATGTATTTTTCTTCTTTCAGATCTTTTGTTTCTATTCCATGGATATTGTATCAGTAACAAGGGAATACTAAGACTAATACGAGGTCTAAGGATCCTCCAATGTAACTACTTTTATCATTAATGAAAGCAATTAGTTTTTTTCCTTACGAGAGAAAGAAAAAAAACAAAAACAAACCGCTGTATAAAGTTAGAAACACTTCGATCCGAAAGTAGCGAAATGATCTTGTTTTTGTTCGATTTGTAGCTACGTGTTGTTCAAAAGCTTAAAAATTGGTTGGAAAGTGTTTCCATTGTGTGGTTTTCTCTGTAAGTTTGCATTTCTCTTTCTTTCATCTTGTTATGCTCTTGACCTGCGAGAAATTCCAAAATACCAAATATGCGAAGAAATACAACCCAGAGCACAGAATAAAATGAGAAAAACAACAAGTGTTTTATTATTCAGAGATAAAATCAATGTTCACTTGCCAATTTGAAGGAGCAACCTCCACAAGAGCAGAGCTCGATTACGAAATAAGACTCGATGATCTTTCCCTTCTAACTACGAATATTTATAGCTAAATGAGCTTAAACAACCTAACGACTAGTGGTCATTTGCTTAACATGGGTTAACCACTTTATTTATTAATTATGGCCCGTTTGCAACTAACTGTGGTCCCTTTCTTAAATATGGGTCAACCACTTACAATTATTAATATGCGTTTTATTGACTCTTTAACTAACTCTGACTATGACTCGACCCTATTGTGTTTATTACATAAATAAAGGGGTTAGGATTGGACCCTAACATGCTCTCCCCCATCAAAAGAAGTCTTGTCCTCAAGGCTGAAGCCTTGTACCACTTGTAATAGATCTGACCTGAAAATATATGAAAATATAAATATGCTCAGAAATAACAAGATCTGAATATAGAAATGCTTCTCTTTATTAATCAAAACGCTTAAGGTAGGGCAATACCATACAATCACTCCTTAAGGAAGGAGAACACACCACAAGCCATATGCTTGTGAATACAATAATTCTTATTATAACCTATTTTTGGAAATGAAACAGTCATTCTGCATCTTCTTGTGTGATAGAAATCCTAATCTAGGTACTCTGGAATTTCAGATTCGTGTTGCCACTGTCTCACAGTCATAAAGATTTCGAAAAATAAGCGCTGATTTTAAATCAGCGATATCTCCCTCAGCTGAACTCTGATTCGACTGATATTCTTTTTTGAGTTTGGACAAATTTTCAAGAGGATCTCAAATCTGCAATTAGTTTCTAAAAATTCCACACAAAAACTGCAAAAATTGACTGGAGATTTGTCGTCCACGAATTTTTGTCAAAAAAATTTCTGCCACAAAACTAATTTTTAAAATTACCGTATATCTCCCTCACCTGACTCCGATTGGCAGAATGTTTTTGAATTTGGTATTTTTCACATGGAATCTGGTCTGCATTTTTTCAACAATTTTCCCAGAACGTTTCAGATCTGATTTGCAACTACTGCCATATATATATATAATATTTATTATATATATATAATAATATATCGCTTTGCCTAAAAAAGTGCTCTGATATCACTTGTTATGCTTTTGACCTGCGAGAAATTCCAGAATACCAAATATGCGAAGAAATACAACCCAGAACACAAAATAAAATGAGAAAAACAACAATATTTTATTATTCAGAGATAAAAGCAATGTTCACTTGCATCTTCGAGGGGACAACCTCCAGCAGAGCAGAGCTTGATTTCAAAATAAGACTTGATGATCTTTCCCTTCTAAATACGACTATTTATAGCTAAATGATCTTCAACAACCTAAAGACTAGTGGTCATTTGCATAACATGGGTTAACCACTTTATTTATTAATTATGGCCCATTTTCAACTAACTGTGGTCCCTTTCTTAAATGCGGGTCAACCACTTACAATTATTAATATGGGCTTTATTGACTCTTTAACTAACTATGACTATGACTTTACCCTATTGGGTTTATTACATAAATAAAGGGGTTAGGGTTGGACCCTAACACATCTCCTCTGTAATTTGGTTTTAGTTGGACTTGAACATGCAATATGTTGTTCAAAATTCAAATGCAAAACCAAGATGGGTATAATACTGCATAATTTGATTTAGTCGTTTCTATTGTTCTTTCCCATTCAAGCCAATTGTTAACATATGTTGGTAACTACGTTCATTTTTAGTAAAATGAGGTTGGTCTTACAATAAAAAATAATTGACCAATCGTAATTGAGTAATCCTTGATAAACACCCAACGACATGCTAACAGGGTTATGTATGAGATACATCGCTGACTACATTTTCACTGCTCAATATTTTTCACCCAATAAAGGGCACTATCAAAGGTATATTGTGCACATATAATTTGAAACAATCATTGTAAATGCTCCCACATAAGTAATATAATTGACTAGTCATTTCCTTTGTTTGGTGACTAAACATTGGGTTATCAAACATGGATTTACTTATCTTGCAACATTAATGCATAAAGCCTTAACATATACATTACCTTCATGACATATACATTTGTGAATCTAATTCATTACATAGGTTTTTGTTTTTTTTTTTTGTTTTTTTTTTGTTTTTTGTTTTTTGTTTTTTTTTTTTTTTTTTTAAAGTATATTTCTGAGTTGTCGAGGCCCCTGGGATGGCAATCGGAAAGGTTAATGGTCTAATCACTCAACACTATCTTGCTAAACTCACATATGAGCTTGAATTACGGTAAAAATTCATTTGGGTAAAAATCTGACAATTATTTTCATTGTTGAAGAATTCATGAGTTTAACAAGAAGCTTCATTTTGGACTCCTATTTGGTCAAGCATTTGATGATATTTCTTTCCCAAGTCTCTCATTTCTTTCTTTTGCAAAGGGTCGTTCTCAATACTCTTTTGAATTTTCAATTGTTGAATGGGATGATGCTTAAATATGAATGCAAACCTGTAATAAATTTGATGGTCAATGGTCATTTCAATTCTAGAAATACTATTTATTTGGCACTTTTTCAACATCTTAAGCATTAGCATTTACTTTTGGAGAATTCTTTATCACATTTCTTAAATTCACAATGCTAAATATTTGGTATTGTTTGGTATTAACATTTAACTCCATTTCAACTCTTCGCCTTGTAACATTTACCTTTCACAAGCTACCTGTGAGAGTATTCGGCTTTGAACCACCTCATGATTTGCTCACTTTTCTACTTCAACCTGCCCAAATTGGGCAACTTGGACCAGCCATACTGAGCTTCTTGTGACGCTTGAGCCATAGGGAGCTTTCTTACACATACACATGAACCTTGAACCATAGGTAGTTTTCTTACACATACACATTTGGAGATTCCATCCTCAAAGTGAGTTAATTGATTAAGTGAGGTTTATCTAAGTTACTTCTCCCCTTATACCAACGATTAAGTTGATTTCTCATTTGTGCTCTTACATATGTTATTGATTGTTATAAGTCACTTGCATGTTGTGGCAATAACAAAAATTGAACAATCGTAAGAATATGCAGATGCTCAAGTATTATGAAGATGTGTATTTACGAAACTTATGTTATTGGTCCCTTTTTTCGTCATTCTATTTTGAATGTATGTGTTTTTTGAAACTTCAATTTCACGGAGTCACTACTATTTTAGTTTTTGAATAAAATAACTAGGCCTAGACTCACTTTTACACCTATTGATATTATTTTTCTCACTGTTGGTGCAAGAATAGCATGGGCAGACATTTCATTACCCCTTTGATCTGGCTAAGATACAATTTAGGTGAGAACATTTTCACTGAGTATAACTTGTATACTCCAGTGGCAATTAAATATGTGTGAACTTTAGCCTATATTTGCATGCCTTTCAATATATTTTGTATATTGTTTGTGCACAAATATCATGGGAAGTCACTTCATAGTTTCTTTTCTCTTCTAAAGGCTAAGATATAAAATGGGTCAAATGATTTTCACTAAGTATTATATGTGTCCTCTAGTGGCAATTAAATATGTATTTTAAAGAACAAATTGATAGCTCCTCCTTTGGTAACATATCAAATTATCAAAATAGTTAACTAAAGAGTATGCTAATAAAATGATAACATCCTTGCCTATTTACCATTAAAATATAAGCCAAAATCTACAATTTGGTTGCTTGGTTGGTTGGTAAAGTGGAGGCAGTATTATGCCCCCCATTAAGGTGAATGTCTTGTGGGTGAAATTTGGTTTATTAGGATACCTATCGAGTTGCAACATCTTAGCAAAATGGTAGCTTCCTCAAGTTGTGAGATGTATCTGCTTCATTGTAATGTCAAGTGTTGAAAAGTGTTGCTTGCAAGCATTGACTAGAAGTGATAAAATGATATGAAATATGTCTAGCTTTTTATAGATGCTCAACAATTTCTCACTTTTTGCATGGATTATACACAGAGACAAAACAAGGAATGATAATTTTGTATTGGGAGAAACATATAAAGAGCCTTGGCTTCTGTGGTTCTTGATTTGTTACTAATTATTTTGTAGTCTAGAGTTGTTGTTCAGACTAAAATATCAGTAATAGGGGAATACTAAGTCTAATATGAGGTCCAAGAATCCTCCAATATAACTTCTTTTGTCATTAGTGAAAGTTAATAGAGGACAGGTGCTATAGATTTAAAGAATTGTCATGACGGTTGAAAATGGACTTCGTCACCACCGTATTACTTTCGTGGTATGAGAGATAAATAGAAAAAGGTTTCCTTAGCCTTTTTGATCACGTGAATCTTGTGTCGATAATTCTGACTAGACTTCGGAATGTTAGCCACAGTCCTATGTTAATAAATAACAAGTTTCTTGAACATAAGTTCCATTAATTCATTAATATTTATGGAAAGGGAAAAAGGAAGATCGTTCGTTTGCTTGTATTGAAGAGCCTTTGCGCACAAAAATTGCAGTTCGGGGCTAAGAATTAAGAATTAGTGTCGTTGGTTAATAAAGTATAGATATAATAAAGGAGCTGCTTCACACAACGTGTTGTACAAGCTTTTATTTTCTTTGAATAAGCTAACAAGCATATATGCTTCATGCACTTACTGCTTTAAACAAAAGCCATTTATCAAGACACTGCAAGTATTGATATCAAATACGCAATCTTCTTTTAGAATTGCATACAAAATCTTTAATGCTTCCAATGTTTGGCCTTTCTTAGATAAGCCCTCAATTAAAGTCTTGCTTGTATTAAAGATCATGCACCTCTTTGTTTTTCACTACATCATCAAGGACTGTAGTTTCTTAATAGATAAGAAACCCTGTAGTCAGCAAAGAAATCGAATGGTTCACTCTGGTTTAATGGTATTTATATTTTTTGCAAGCTACACTTTTCTCTTAACATTTTAATGGTCGATGATAAATTTCTTCTTTCAAGCCTATAATTCACTCATGTTGTAATGGCCAACCTAATCTAACACTTTGTTGGCTAGGGACATTTGCAATTTTATTCAGAGTTTTGCAATTTTACAATTTGGGAACATCAGAATTTTTTCTTGAGTTAAATGGCATAAACATTGTGAATTTTCTCCAAAACATAATTGAGATACATGGCTCACGACATTTTCACTGCTCTCACGATTTTTCACCCAATAAAGGGCACTATCAAAGGTATATTGTGCACAAATAATTTGAAACAATCATGGTAAATGCTCTCACAAAAGTAATATAATTGATTGGTCACTAATCTTTTGTCTAGTGACTAAACATTTGGGTTATCAATCATGGATTTATTTATCTTTGCAACATTAATACACAAAGTCTTAACACTGAAAATTGCTTTGTTATCTTCACCACAAATACATTTGTGGATCTAGTTCATTGCATACTTCATTTTTTTCACTATATTTATGAGTTGTTGAGGCCCCTAAGATGGCAATCTGAAAGATTAATGGTCTAATCACTCAACACTAACTTGCTAAACTCACATATGAGCTTGAATTCTCGTAAAAAATCATTTGGGTAAAAATCTGATAATTATTTTCATTGTTGAAGAATTCATAAGTTTAACAACAAGCTTCATTTCGGACACCTATTTGGTCAACTGTTTCATGATATTTTTTTCCCAAGTCTCTCATTTCTTTCTTTTGCAAAGGGTCATTCTCAGTACTCTTTTGAATTTGCATGTGTTGAATGGGATGATGCATAAATATGAATGAAACCTTGTAACAAATTTCATGGTCAATGGCCATTTCAATTTCAGAACTACTATATATTTGGCGCTTTTCTAACATCTTAAGCATTAGCATTTACTTTTGGGGAATTCTTAATCACATTTCTTACATTCACAATGCCAAAGATTTGGTATTGTTTGGTATTAACATTTAACTCCATTTCAACTCTTTGGCTTGTAACTTTCACCTTTCACAAGCTACTTGTGAGAATATTGGGTTTTGAACTGAAACTCAAAGATTCAAGGCAAGGTCTACTAGCAATTTCTAGATTTGGTAGTAAAAATAATAAACTTGGTTTAGAAGATTTGCTTGAAGGTTAGAAATGGAAGAAAGGAAGACCATGCCCCCTTGTGAAGAGCTTCCTATGCTACTTGTGTCCAATTTTTACTACACTCTCAAGGATATTGTATTTGAGGCTGCAAAGAATAAATAAGGATTAACTTGGTCCATTCACCGTCTAACACACATATTTGGCTTCTCTCCTTGGAGCTTGATGAATATTTTAGGCACACTGTGTGTTTACACTGCCATTTCCAAATATGAGGGGTTGTCTTTCAAGTACCAGGGAAAAATATTTCATGGGAATAATTTATGGATGCATCCGATATAGAATTGATTGCAGAACATGAAATTTGGGCTGCCACAAATCCTTATCAAAAGAACTAGGGCTTTGATTATGCTAATGGAGACGTGTATAAATGGAAATGTTGCTGGAGAATACTTGCACAAAAAATTGATCTGGAACCATTACCATATGAGGGTGAAGGGTTTAGTCTGGATGAGGTAATTAAAGACAAAGGTTTAGCTTGGGATGCAATTTTAAATGAAAGTAAGTTCTTCGATTGAGCACTTGGGAAAGAAGTTGTGCATGCCTCTGTTTCGAGTAGATTGTTTGATTGTATTACATTTAACATTAAGATTTATGTTTTCATTTAAATTTGGCTATAGTTAGATCTAACATATCACATTTTTTCATTTACGCTTTTTTTCTATATACACTACCAACATTTGTTACAAATGTGATATATATATAATTAATTTAAAACATAACCCTAAAATACATTCGTTTATATGAATGTAAAGAAATAATGTAAATAGAAAGAAGAATTAACCCTGTCAAACACCAAGTATAACGGAATGGTAAAATACTCATCACTTTGTCCTTGGCATTAAGAAGAGTTTCAAATGGTATAGTTTAAAAAATAAATATTGGAATTTTTTTTAAATAATGATAGGAAATTCAAATTTTTGGGATAGTTAAGTGGTTACAATGAGACTTCGTATGGGGTTATCAAGAGGGTCTAGTAATTTCTACCTATTTGGCTCAGAGAGTGGTAAGAGGAGGAGGTTCGAGTTGAGAGGAGGTGGAGAAATGGATGTTTAACATCAAAACAAGGACTAGTAATTCAAAATACATGCTGGTGAAAATGAAAATGATGTTGGGACGAGTTCTGGTTGAGTGATTAGAAGAGTAGTAGGGAATACTCTTCTGCCTGGATGAGTCCCCAAAACACCTGTTATCACGTGAAAAAGTGCCAACACACTTGTCACTATACAAGTAGATTTTCCCTCTAAATGATCAGCCATGTTTTGTAATGTTGTCCATCAACGGTTTTTTTGTTCATCAACTACAAATGATAAGGATAGAATAGACAAGGTTACTTATATCACGGTTAGCATGTAATTATGTTTTAATTTCCATTATAATTTTAGATTATTTCTATGTGGCTGGCCTTGTTTTCTTAGTAGCAAATTAATAATATAATTTTGATATAATATCAAGTTTTGTTTACTTAAGTAAAAAAGCAATAGTGCAAATGATAGAGATGGAATAGACAAGGTTAGTTATGTCAATGTTAGCATGTAATTATGTTTTAATTTCCATTATAATTTTAGACTATTTCTATGTTTTAATTTCCATTATAATTTTAGACTATTTCTATGTGGCTGGCCTTTTTCTTAGTAAGAAATCAATAATATAAATTTTGATATAATACCAAGTTTTGTTTACCTAACTTATACAAAAAAGTAATAGTGCAAAGGACCTTGTTTTTTAGTAGCAAATCAATAATATAAATTTTGAAATAATACCAAGTTTTGCTTACCTAACTTATACAAAAGACATTATCTGGATCAACGGTCCAAATAATACTGACAGCAAACCTATCCTTTCCTTTGCAAACAGAGCATAGGTTTTCACTCAAGATAGGAGGGAGCATATGGTAGGTGCTTCCTACCAAGTACACAGTTGTACCACGGCTACGAGCTTCAATGTCTGGAAGAGAATATTTGTTAACAAAGTATGACACATGAGCAATGTGAATTCCCAACTCAAGAAAATTGTCAAGCAATTCACAAATTGAAAGAACATTGTCTGCATCCTTACTTCCAGGAGGATCAATACTGCAAGATCTATGTGAAAACTGTAGAACCCGACATTTGATTCTTCTTCTGGTATTTCCCATAGATGCTCCACCGTATCTTCTGGAAGTTCTTGCAATGAAGCAGAGCTGAAAGGTGAGATATTTATATCATTCTCCACCAAGAGAGCCATATTTTCTGCACTAATATGACCTAAGTCTATATTTATAAACAGCATAAACCCCTTCCCGATGACTTGACGCACGACCTTGGTCAAGGTGTTGGACCTGTGTCGAAAAGGCACCGCCCAGTGGAGACGTGAAGGCATATGGCTTCCGTGGGGTTTGAATTACGTGACACCGAATCCGCCAAATTGACAACAGTCACCGAGCTAATAAACAAAACCAGACATCGAGGGGGCACCACGCCAAGCCACGTCACGGGGCCAACCCTCTCCGCACGATGTTGTAACAATCGTGATTCTACAAATTTCATAACCGTGGCATATTTCGTAACCATAATCCAACGGTTTCAGATTTTTGACTCTGCACCGTTATACCACAATCTATGTTTAATACATAGTTTTAATTTGCAGTGTTAACATATGCATTTTATATGGTTCTCAACCATATGTAATGTTCCCACCATATTTTATATACGTTCAACCATATGTTTTGACTTCCGCTCCCATTGGTTTGTACCAATATATGTTTTAATATATAGTTTTCAATATATGGTTTGGTAATATATTCCATTCCCAAGGTTTATAACTCATCAAATTTGCATCATTCCATTATATAGCTTGTACATAGTTTTTATTTAATTTATATATAATGTACCATTTTTCTAATATATGGTTTATATATATTAGTTTTAATTTTTATAAATCATTTTATTTTAACTTGACATAATGGACGTGTTCGATGAACCCCAAATATCTATCATATAGAGTAAATTTGTGTACTTTTAACGTATCATATATCTTTGTGTTATATTGTTAGAAATTCATTATTTTATTATTCATAAAGTTCATATGAAATAAATTATAAATTAAAATAATTTATTTATATATATAACACATTAGACCTTCTATTTATAAAAAAACATTCACCACTAATTGACAAATTATTTCTATCGTTGATGATAGAATATTTTAGTTTACATGTGCTTTTAATATTTTAAAATAATCTTTTAAAGTTAAACTAAGAGAACACCGAGTATTATGGAAGAAACTTACAAACATTCTTATTTTATATAGTTAGGCATAAATATTTTTATTATATTATAATGATGAAGACTCATGCACTAGAATGGGTATTATTATGCATTAGCGTAGGGTTCCCTGCATTAGGACAAGGAGGTCGCGAGACCACCCTCCTTGACCTTGGTATCAGTAAGATCTGCCTAGCAGATAAAAATAGCAAAAAAAACCATACCAGTTTATAAATGTGAAATTGCAAAAAAAAAAAAAAACTGTATGTTAAATCTGAATGTATACCTCAAATTTTTTTACAAAATCTTATTATGTATACAGGAAACATTACAATGGGAAGGAAAAATGAGTGACGATGACGTGATCGGGAAACATCACTGTCATTAATGCCACCACCGTCGTCGTCATCATCTCCATCGCCACCACCATCGTCAGCGTCTCCACAATACCATCATCAACACCAATCGCTCCAGCACCGAAGTTGACCGTGATAATGCACTCATTGGAAGCCTTATTGGAAACATTAAAAGGGTCAACTATGGCTAAGACCAAAGAAGAACTTCAACCCTTAGCAACCAATTCAGCAAAACCAAAAAATGTTGAGCATAAAAGATCAAAGGAAGATATTTCTAGGGAGCTTCAGAAAATTAGACTCCCAGAATTTTCAGGAGGTTGAGCAGGAGAACGTGCTGAGGCATGGTTAGAACGAATGAACAGATGTTTTAAATTAAGAGAATATTCTTCTTCTACAAAAACAAAAATTGTTATATATCAATTAAAGGAGAGTGCTTTGATTTGGTGGGGAAATTTGGAAAAACAACTACACCTCACAATGCATAATGTTCTTTGGGAATTATTCGAGGAAAGATTTCGTGCGAAGTATTTACCTCCATATTTTCAAGAACAACAAGCCGGAGCCTTTCATACATTACTTCAAGGTAATAAAACAGTAGAGCAATACGAGATAAGGTTTATGGAGCTTGTAAAATACATTCACTACTTAGATTCTGATGAACGTCAGACTGAATGCTTCATATTTGGGTTAAATCCTCACATCAGGGCCTTGGTGAGGATGTGGAAACCATCATTAGTAGCTGAAGTGGTAGAATGTGGCCGTTATGCAGAAGAACATCTAGGAATCAAAAAGGATACCGGGCTAGCAGAACCTTTACAATCAGGGTTTTCAGGAAAGACTCCCCGAAAATTTCTTCAAGGGAGGTAGCTCATGGCCACCTTATGGTAATAGATTTATCCCAAGAAATGTAGGAACAAGAGCTCCCATGGTAGTTAATATTATAGCCGCTAAATCATCAAACAAGTCCATGGAAATCTCGTGGAACTACTAACAGAGGAAGAAATTTGAGATGAAGCAACATGAGAGGACGAAGCTCTTTATCTAGAAAATCACGTCCTGATTCAAGAGGACCAACAGAGGTTAATTGTTGGGGATGTGGAGGACCGCATTTTCAACGTGATTGTCCAGAAGCTTCATCAAGTATATTGCATAGGACTGGAAAGGAAAAAATATCAAATAATCAAGGCAATCATAGAATTCATGCAATAGTCAACAATGATCAAGCAGCACATTAATCCATTGTAGTGGAATCTTCAGGTATTATTAATGGTATAAAACTCAAAATATTATTTGATATTGGTGCCATAGATAGTTTTATTTCATCATATGCATTAAACAAATGTGGGTTGGCAGCTCGCAGACAAAATGATTTCAGACAGGTAGAAATGGCCTCAGGAGAACTCCAATCCGTAGACTTAAGTGTGGATCAATGTAAAATTGACCTAGGGGTCTGTTCGACTAAGTTGAAAGTTTATGTCACAACCTTAGGGACTTATGATCTTGTCATAGGTATGGATTGGCTAGAATCTCATCAAGCTTGGGTAGATTGCTATGGGAAAAGAATTCTAGCTATAAATGATGAAAGAGAAGCAATCCAAATTCAAGGTATCAAGAGAAAAGTATCTTTACGCTACATATCAGTAATGAAAATGAAGCATTGCTTAAGAAAATGTTGTCAGGCATATGTAATTCAAGAAGTAAATAAAGAAAAAGGACCATCCTTAGAACAATATCTGGTGTTAGTTGAATTTTCAGATGTATTTCCAAAAGAACTACTAGAATTACCCCCTATAAGAAAGCTAGATCTCACAATAGAATTGAAACTTGGTACTCAACCAATCTCTAAAACACCTTATAGAATGATAGCTCTGGAACTTCAAGAATTATAAATTCAATTGAAGGAACTATTGGATATAGGACATATTCGACCTAGTATATCACCTTGGGGTGCTCCTGTAATTTTTGTCAAGAAGAAAGATGGATCCTTAAGATTATGCATATATTATCGAGACTTGAATCGAGCTACAGTAAAGAATTGATATCCTATGTCTCGAATTGATGATCTCTTCGCTGAAATGAAAGGAGCTGCTATTTTTTCAAAAATTGATCTTTGATCAGACTATCATCAGCTAAGGATTTCTAAAAGTGATATTTCTAAGACTACATTTTGAACACACTTTGGACGTTATGAATTTACTGTGGTACCGTTTGGATTAACTAATGCACCAATAGTATTTATGAATCTTATGAACAATGTTTTTCGCAAATATCTTGATCAATTTTTACAAGTCCATTTAGATGATATACTCATCTATTCCAAGAATGAGAAAGAGCATGAAGATCATTTATGGATAGTGTTGTCTTGCCTCAGAAAACATCAGTTGTATGGAAAATTATCCAAGTGTTTGTTCTTTCAGGAAAAGATTCATTACTTAGGTCATATCATATCAGGTGAAGGGATCTCAGTAGACCCTAAGAAGGTAAAAGCAATCATGGAATGGCCAATACCGAAAAATGCACATGAAGTACGAAGCTTTATGGGTTTAGCCGATTACTACCAAAGATTTGTGGAAGGATTCTCCAAAATTGCAAAGCCGATTACAACTCTTCAACATAAAAGTGTTAAGTATGAATGGATTGAGGAATGTAATAAAGCACTCTCTGAACTCAAAAGACTACTAACCAGTGCACCAATCTTAAGAGTCCCTGATATGGACAAAGATTTTACGGTATTTATTGATGCATCAAAACATGAATTAGGTGCAGTATTAATGCAGGATAGAGGAGTAATAGCATATGTCTCCATAAAGTTAAATCCTCATGAAGAACTCTATGCTACTCATGATTTAGAGTTAACCACTGTAGTACTAGCTTTAAAGATTTGGAGCCATTATCTAGTAGGGTGAAGTTTTACGCTTAAAAGTGACCATCAAAGTCTTCAATATTTGTTCACCCAAAGAGACTTAAATGCCAAAAAAAGACGATGGAGTGAATTCCTAAGTGAATATGACTTTGGAATATCATATATTAAAGGAAAAGAAAATGTAGTGGCAAATGCTTTAAGCAGAAGATCCCAGATATTCTCCCTCATACCTATCAAAGTAGACTTAATGCAATGAGTACTAGAACATCTCATAAAAGATAGCTAGTATTTAAAGGTAAGATCTAGTCTTGATAATAAAAAGCCAAAAGAATCTAGATTTGAAGGATATGAACTAGAAGATGATGGAATCTTACGATTTCATGGAAGGATGTATATTCCTGATAATAGGGATCTTCGAGACACCATCCTTAAGGAAGCCCAGAGAGCTATATATTGTGCACATCCTGGAGTAAAGAAAATGTATACGGATACCAAGAAACTTTTCTTTTGGTCGGGCATGAAATGTGATATCGTTTAATTTGTTGCAAGATGTTTGGAATGTCAACAAGTAAAAGTAGATCATTGTCATCCAGCGGGTCTCTTACAACCTCACGACATTCCTATGACCAAATGGGAGATCATTTCTATGGATTTCATCACTGGACTACCTCTGACTTCTCAAAGACACAATGCCATTCTGGTAGTAGTGGATAAATTAACAAAAAGCGCCCATTTCATTCCCGTAAGAGATACTTACGAAGTTGCTAACGTAGCTCAAGTATTCATAAACAAAATTATCAGATTTCATGGAGTACCTAAGAAGATTATATCATATAGAGATTCATGATTTACTTCAAGATTCTGGACTTGCATGCAATCAGCCTTAGGAACTCAATTAAATTTAAGCATAGCTTATCATCCTGAAACTAATGGGAAAACATAAAGGATAAATCAAGTACTTAAATATATGTTGAGGATGTATGTTATGGATCAGTAATCACACTAGGAAAAGTACTTATCCTTAGTCGAATTTGCATACAATAACAGTTACCACAGTTCAATCGGAATGCCTCCATTTGAAGCATTACACAGCAGACCTTGCAAAACACTGTTAAGTTGGGATAGGTTAGAAGATCGAGTGATAATAGGACCATAATTAATCCATGAAATGGAAGAGTAGGTAAAACAAATTAGACAACGGTTAAAGGAAGCACAAGATAGACAAAAGAGTTATGTTGATGCTCACAGAGCTGATAGGAAGTATGAAGTAGGGGATCAGGTGTTCATCCACATCAAACCGAATAAAAGTACTATTCGATTCGGAAAAGGGACAAAATTATCACTTCGATTTATTGGACCATTTAAAGTCATGGAAAGAGTTGGACCTGTCGCCTATTGTCTTGCACTACCACCTCATTTGCATAAAGTTCATAATGTATTTCATGTATCTGTATTAAGGCATTATATATCTGACCAATCTCATAACCTTCAATGGAACGAACTGCAGGTATTGGACGAAAGAATCATATCGGTCGAACCATTATGTATACTGGAACGTAGGATTCGACAGCTCAGGAATCATCTGGTAGACCAAGTTAAGGTCCAGTGGGACAAGTATAGTCTTGGATCAGCTACTTGGGAAGATACGGAGATCATATGTCAAAAATACCCCAACTTGTGTCAATTTTGAAGAACTTTAAACCATGTTTTGTATATATTTATTTTACTTTAAATCAGAAACTCAGAACAATTTTAGAATGACCATATATAAAATTTAACTTTTATGACATGGTATCTGTTTAATTCTGCTAGTACATGGATACCAAGATGGAATATGTTATTGATCTTATTCAATTTTAGTTATCAGGGTAAAATTTAAATATTTGAGTAATTTTGCTGTTGATGAAAATTAAGATATTATAATTTTGTTTCATTTATGCATATCAATATGATTGATGAGATAGAAATCAAAGAATGATTACATTTTTATATGAAAGCTAATGACATAAATAGAATATGGAAAAATATGTTATACTATAGTTGACATGTATGAATTATACATAAGCTATTTTTTTTTGAATATGTTAATGCACATTTTATAAATGCATGGACAAGTGTTTATGATTGCAGATACTATACGTTACCAAAATGACCACGTGATGACAGAAACTTCAGAACAATTAAGGCTTAATGAGATTCCATGATAGGGTATTAACCCTGATTCTACTGGGAGGGGTGGAGGTGTTACCCACCGTTTATCCTCCGAAACCTGGAGTCATGGGAGGACTGTGTGAGTCACGCTCCCCTAGACGTGTGATGATGACTGCCGAATGCCTACTGGGAATCAAGTTGATATAATCGACGCTGCCATCCTTAGAGTTATGAATGGTTAGGTCAGTATAACTAATGCCATGGCATACTCCAGTAGAGGACGGATATGATGGGAGCGGAAGATATTAGGAAGGATAGGATGATTTTGTAATAGCTTGGAAACCTAGTTGAGTACATCATGACTATTAAAGTTATATATCTATTAAAGTTATAAATATAGAAGTATTCAAAACACCAATTTTATAACTTCTTCTCACATTAAATAAGAATTTATTCTCGATATACAACCCTAACGAGAATGTACTAATCGCTAAAATAAGTATTGATATATGATAAAACCCTAACTTCGAGACGAAGTTTTCTGTAGGAGAGGTGTATGTGATGACCCATCTTTAATATAGAGAGCGCAAGAATATTAGCATGCATACAATGCATGCATATGATAGCTACATATGCATGTATCACATGCACTGCACTAGTATTTATATTCTAAAATTAACTATAAATGTTGAATGCCATGACACACCTTCAAATAGAAGTTACTTTCACCCATCAACATGCATATTTCTCAATGCATTGTAATTAATGAGCAAATACCAATGATATAAATTTAAAAAGAGTATAAAGTTAATAGGGTTATAAAGAAATAGATGTAAAAATTAAGTTAAGTTTTACATATGGTTATATAATTATATATCCTAGAATATTAAATATTAATAAATTATTAAAATGATAAATTAATCAAAATAAAGTATTTAATATAAACTTAAGGCATTTAAATTAAAAAAACAAAAAAAAATCCTAAATATAAGATAAATACACCTTTAAAGGAATATGACTCACGTACATAGAGGGAAAAGGTGTCAATACGATTGGAAGTGGTGGGATCGCTGGTGGAGAGAGTGGTCACTGCCAAGGAAGGCTACATATAGAGGTAGAAAGAATTTTGAGGGGGAGGGGGAACCAGAAAAAACCAAAAAAGGATAAAGAGGAGAAAAATTGCTACACAGAGTTCATGAGAAACAATTGAGCCTTGCTTGTTCGGAGGTTTCTGGGCACAGGGGAACAATCTGCTTTAGCTTAGAAGCTTATTGGATTGAGTAAGCAAGGTTCTGATCAGTTTGGCTGGGTGGTTTCGGTCTTTTGGTAACAGGAGCGAAAGTTGAAGCAAATTTGAAGTCTCTTCGTTTGTAGGAAATCAGGTAGGTACTTCTCATCAAATCATTCAATTTGATATATGAAATTTATTGTTAAATTTTAGAGCAGGTCCATGAAAATTTCTTATGCTGTTTAGAGTAAATTTTGTGTAATTTTATGATAGGTTCATATTGATTTTAAAAAAAATCATTTACAGTCTTTACAATAGCTCTTTAAAATTATTCTCATTCTTTACAATACTTGCAGCTGTTTAATTTATTTATGGTCATTACAGTTTGGTATCAGAGGCGGTTCAACCCTTTCGACCTCATAGGCCCTATGCATCGTGAATGAATTTCTTAAGCCTTGTCAATCTATATTCTAAATAGCCTTTGTGTCATATCATCATGAAACTGATTAGGAGTCTCTTCCTAGCTGTCCAATGGCATGTACTGTGCTGATCAAGTCAGATAGAAGAAAATATTCCTCAGCTAGAAATAGACAGATTTCCCATTGTCTCTAGGTGCTTCAACACTCTCATGCATCTTCGTAGGAGACTTCTCTTGGTAGCTTTTGTCTCCTAAAATTCTACTGTACAACCAATGTTAATGTTAAATGACCAATGCTGATAAAAAAACCAAGCAATAATCATATCAATTTTTAGTTTCCTTTTAAATCAGAATGACAATTCATGTGCTCATAATACAATGGAAAACATGGAATCCTATGTTTCAGCTAGTAATTTTATTGCAAAGCCATCCTGAGACCATTACAACTTATTGCACCAGTTTACCATTTGACAACCAACAGAAACCATAAATTAAGTTTACCTGGACTAAAGTGGCTAGATTGTGCAAGTCAGATTGTAATTGAGCAAAGTTCTCTATGTTAGCCTCCTGCTGCAGCAAGTTACTCATATTTCATGATTGACATTTTTATAGACCAAATATGTCATAATTTGCATGCTCGAATTCTCCATATTTGCTTAATAGTCTCCAAGCGAAGAAAGCTACTCAGAGTTCATCTAACTGCTTTCCAAATTTTGAGAAGTCATTCTAGTGTTGTACAATTTTCAGTTAAAGGGAGGTCCAAACAGCGTAATCTTGGTCTCCCTAGGTTTCAATTTCCTGTTTTAGAATATAGAGAATGAAAATCTGTCCAAACAGCTTAATCTTGGCAGATTCTTAGATAGGTAGAGAATCAAAGGAGCCCAACTGCTTAATCTGGGCCCTCGAATGAAATAAGGGTAGTCTATAGATAGGAAAGCATAAAAAAAGAAAAATTGAAATGATGGGTTCGCAAGTCTAAGTTCACCCAAACCAAAAGAAGAAAAAATGTTAGGTAAGTAGGCTGGGTAGGTAGTTTTGAGGTTGCTGAATCTTGATCGCTGATCAGTTCCAGGTTTTCAGGTGTCATCTCTACTCAGGACACAATCACCAGGCAGTTCTATGTGAAAAGCTCAAAAACAGGCATAACTAACTTCCTTTCTCCATCTCCCCCAGATCATTAACTAATTTCCCCAAAAGAGGTCAATATCTGCTTGATACCTTTTAAGATCCATCATTTTCATGTCATTAGCTTGGGTAAAGATCTGCTTTACTCAAAGATATTCCATACTCCCTCTAAAAGATTCTGTTCCCCCGTTGCAGCCTAAGATCTCCCGAACTTAGCGCTTTCTTACCATCTCCATATTGGCTACTGACATTATTATTTAACTCCTTATATTTTCCCATCCCCCTACTAAAACTATGTAAATCATCCCCTATGTAAATATCCCTTCCCCTGGTTGAAAAATAACCATAAGTACCCCCGGGAATTGCTCAGTTTGTCTAAAACTTGACAAGAGCCCTCATGCTGCCCCTTCAAACCATCTTCTAAATACAATGGACTCCTTCCAAAGTATAAAACCCCTTTTTAGGTTATCGGACCCCTTCCAAAGCCTCAAGTGCCCTTCTAACGCACATTCTTACTCCTTCTGACCGCAATAGACCCCTTGCCGATTTCCTTAACACTCTGCAGATCCTAGCATGCCAGCTCGCATCGCCAGATCGCAATATTCTCACCATATAAGTTATGCCCCATCATTTGTTACCCGATGCGATATCGCGATATCGGCGATCGGCCGTTGCAAGTGTCGCATGTCCAACTAAAATACCTTCCCGTTCCCCGCCGATGTGATATTGCGATCGCATCACCTTCAAGTATGAGCACCCTACCACGTCACATCTGTACCAGGGACCCAACGCTGACGTCAGCAGGCTGAGGTCAGCAGCCAAAAAACCGAAAATTCGCGCAGGAAGAAAAATCGCACTTCGGAGCTCCGGAACAAGAAACAGAGGCAGTTTTCGATGCGCGATTACGGGAAATAGGCCGTTTTGGGGAATCTTTTGATTCCTTGGCCCGTTTTGCGCCGAAAAAGCCCGAAATCGCCCAATTTTGCCAAATCAATCCAGTTTAAAGACACGAAAGGACCAGAGACATAGATTAAAGAGTATCAGATCAAATCAACAGGAAAAAAGCACGTCAAAGAGTATCAACAAGCGGCGGAAACCATCAATGTAGCGGCAAAGAGTATCAGCGAAAATCTTAAACAGCGGCCCAAAGCAGGAGAACATTTAATACCTTCCAGCAAAGTCAAAGAAAGAGGGCGAAGCCACTCAAAAACCCTCAAATCATGGTTATTGCACATTTAACTTGCACCAGAACAGAACTACAGATCCCGAAGCACAGTTATTCCAGCAGTACTGCATTGAGCCTCCAAGGGCCACATTGCACTCTTTTTTATTCAGCTGCCTCTAACGCAGCCCAAAGGACTTACCTGCATTTAATTCCAGCGACACTTAGGTTTTAGAAAAGCTTTTCCAGCAGACCTGTTTAGGTCAATTGTAATAAATGACTTTATGATATTTTGCTTATATATACCACCCTGAAAGATGGAGTACGGGTTGGTTGGTGAGTCGAGGAAGTTGCTTAATCTTTGATATCTCGACATTTTCTTCAGGCAGAGACCCGCACTGTAACTGTGATACTTTTCTATAATCAAAGACTACTGAAAGCATGGATTTCGAAACTGTTTGATGTGTTTAATTGGCCGAGGAGTGATTACGGAATTCGTGTGCTTCTACATGGTTCAATAAGTGTTTCTCAACTCTGTTAATTTTCATGTTTTGTTTTACCACCGTTCGGCCATCTAAATTGCAGAAAAGAAGAATAGCTTAGGATTTGTTTAAATACACCTTAAGCTCAATTTCTGCATTTTTTCATATTTTCATCAGAAATAGTTATGAACATGTATACTTAAATGATCTTGTTTACGCTGTTTCTTTCACATATGAATGAGAGTTTAGGAATTCTTAGTTGCTCCTAGATAACCATTCATTCACTTCTCCTCTTTTCAGTTTGATGAAAGATTCTCCTTTGCCTTTCATCTCTGATCGTCATTCCATCCTTCCAGTAGATTGATAATTGTAGCATGTGTGGCTATCCTGCTCCTTAATCCTCTTGTGGCCAAGAAAATGCAATAGCAAGCCTTAATCCATGACTCCATGCCCAATGGTTTGAAACTTATCACATCTTACCTTGCCTCTTTGCTTGAAATTTCCACCTGCCATCCAAACACAAACAAAAACCCCCTGAGCCAAAAGCTAGTCTAAAATATTCAACAAAGTTGAATCATTAAGAGAGAGCCCTCTCTGATTGCAGGTGGGCTAGAACCTACAATCCAAAGATTGGTTTGTAGTTACCTCGGCCATATCCCTAAACAGGAGCCTAGGGACAACGTGAGTGATAACATAATGGCGACTCCGCTGGGGACCTCCTCAGATAAATTCATTAAATCAGTCTGCAACCCCACAGAGGAAGAAACCGACCTGTGAAAGTTTCGGTCGACCAGTGTTGTTGCATTTTTAGAAAAAATTCCCAAAAAATAGATTAGAAGCTGGCTCCTAAGAAGAAAACGCGTGATACATGATCAAATCCTGATCCAAATAGTCCAGCTGTTTTTGAAAATTCGAATTTGATTCCTAAGATCATTAGAAAACAAAAGCAAAAAGAAGACCAAGCTGCTGTGAGTCCTGAAACAG
Source organism: Pinus taeda (assembly GCA_000404065.3). Classification (NCBI taxonomy): domain Eukaryota; kingdom Viridiplantae; phylum Streptophyta; class Pinopsida; order Pinales; family Pinaceae; genus Pinus; species Pinus taeda. The sequence goes on along the minus strand of APFE031166385.1, from coordinate 2,592 downwards.
TTCAGCCAAGCAGTGTTCCAACCCCTGTCAAAGTTCTATTTCGGTCAACCCCAAGTTCCCCTGGTTCATCACCTCCTTCTCCAAGTAGCTCCTCTACACCTCCATCCCATACTCCCACTACCACTACTACTCCTTCTACCCTGGTTTCTCCTGTTATCCCCGCTGCTTTAGCTGTTCCGCTTATCCCCATCATCATGGCTAGATATGCGCCCTTACAATTGCCTGCTAATCTCGGGGCTATGCCTCAGGACTACCAGTCAAAAATCACCTATTTTGATGGCGCAACCTCCTGCACTTCCCTACATCATACAAAGAAGATGTAGGATTATTTTGAGAGTTATGAGATTGATGAAGAGAGTGTAAGAATGAAGATTTTTGTCCAAGGTTTGACCGGTGATGTCAGAACCTGGTTCAGGGCACTACCACCCAATTCTATAGCAAACCCTGAAGCCTTATACCAGGCATTCATTAACAGATGGGAGAAAAAGAAAGACCCCCTGCACATACTATCTGAGTATGATACTATCAAAAGAGGACCTCAGCAAATAGTTCTGGATTACTGTGCAAGATTTAAAAATGTTTACAATGCAATACCACAAAATTTTTGACCTCCACCTGATCTCGCTTTATACAAATTCCTGGATGGCTTTGATGCTGAGATGGCATATCAATTAAGGGAAAGAGCCCCTCAAAGCCTTGCAGAAATGCAAGATGCTGCAGTGAGTGTGGAAGCGAATCTAATTGATAAAATAAACAGAACTAGAACTGAGAGAAGAACCACTTTCAAAGAAGAACCCTCAGCCTTCGATTAGAAGCTAGATGCTATCATCAATGGCATCCACAGGCTGGGAGATAGAGTAGACAATGTTGAGAGAAAAACTTCATGGGAGGGTCAACAGCCCAATGCCATAAGAAACCCAAACTTCAGAAAAACCCAAAACACAAACGTTGGAAGGGCCAGTCCTGACCATGATATTAGGCCTCCTTTTCAAGAAAACTATGCAGAAGCATCTACATCCGCTAAGCCCACAGATGGAACTCATATGAACCTAATAGATTCAGAAAATGAACAGCCAATCTTCCTCACGGAAGAAGACCGACCATACCCTGATGCAAAACAATTTCACACCAAGTAGGGAGAGTCCTTTGACTTTAAACAAGGATATGATACTGTTGTATACGAGGTACACAAGCAATACAAATTAAGAAAAAGGACCATTGATGTTCCCCCATCTAGCAGAATAAAAGATAGCAAACAACTCAACAAAACTAAAGGAAATATCACCAACAATCAACCAGCTGACAACTCAGTCCCAAACCCTCATCAGGTTACTGTGGAGGATGTAACAGACACACACTCTCCTATTGATCAGCCTCTACCTCCCTCCTCCCCAAAAGAACATCTGAATAGCACTACCAAAAATCTTCCCAAAACAGAGATGCCACAAACTATCATCCATCGTGACACGAACATTCCAAAAGAAAACATAGAGAATATGCCTAAAAAAGAGAAATTCACCACTATCAACGCCAAGAACTCATAGGAAAAACCATTTAGTTTAGAAGCAGAGATTGGAAAACTCAAGATTTCCATTCCCCTCTCGAAACTTGCCAAACATGATGTATACAGACAACAAATTCAAAGGTCGCTTCAATTACCAGAAGTAAGGGATGATGTAAACATTTTAGATGATACCCCTGAATTACTGTTCGGTCCAGAAGTTGACGGAAAAACAACATATGGACCTGTTCCACCTTTTTATGTCAGCCTGCACATACATGACAAAATACTACATAATGCTATGTTTGACTCAGGTGCCTCACATAAACTTATGCCCAAAGCTGTAATGGAAAGGTTGAACCTCGATGTCACAAGACCATACAAAGATCTGTATTCCTTTGATTCAAGTCAAGTCAAATGTTTAGGCTTGATCAAAGACCTTTGTGTCTCTCTAGTCCAATTCCCCAACAAGACAATCTTAATGGATGTAGTAGTCGCCGACATTCCCACAAAGTATGGTATGCTTCTATCCAGATCGTGGGGAGCAAAATTGCAAGGATCCCTTCAACTCGACCTCTCTTATGCCACTATATCTATCTTTGGGCAACCAAAGAGATTATATCGAGAAACCTTAATGAAGTACGTGGTAAGTAGTGAGGAAAAACCCCAAAATTTCCCAATATACTCAATCCATTCTGATATGGATTCTTTTATTTTATTCAATGATAACACCAGCCCTCCAACTGATGATATGCCACTATCTTTGGAGCAAGGAATGTACGTCAATGAGGAATCGGTTGCCAATACCCATAAAATTGTCTCAACAGCTGAGGAAACCAACAAACAGCAAGAAGAACATCCCGAAACACAAAATACAAGCCTGCCTGGTCCTCAAACAACTGAAACTCTCAATACAAACCTCAAACAAGAAGTCACATGGTATTTGGAGTTTGACGGTTCAGTTAACAAGTTAGGAGCAGGGGCTGGAGTGTGGATTTACAATACTCATGGTAATCACGCACAAGGCCATTCCTATAGACTCAATTTCATATGTACAAACAATATGGCGGAGTATGAAGCTCTTCTCTTAG
>APFE031166384.1:2438-16089 GCA_000404065.3 Pinus taeda | reverse complement strand
GATCATAACATACAGCACATAGGTGAATTAGGTCAGGGAATTGGTTGACCTGAGGAAGCTTGAAGATTGGGAGGAAGGAATCCCAAATGCGCAATATATCTGTTCCATCTACATGCTTAGCCTTTAATTCATTTAGCAGGTGGAGGTGGAACTTGCTGTGTGTTAGGGAGTCCTCTAAGATTTGATAATCCAAGTCTGCTAAATCTTGCCACTCCAATTCTCTCTGAGGGGCATTCAAAGGGGTAACATTGAGGGCCACAGGTGCTACTGGAGTCTCCATGGTTAGTTAAGAACTCTGCTTTGTATGCAAATTAGTGTTACTTGTGCTGAGTAGCAGAAAAAAGTATTTCTTGGAAGAAAAGGTGAATTGAGAAAATATAGGACGATAGGGTGAACTTGCAGCAATTGAAATACTGCACACAGTCACTTGAGAAGGCAGATACTTGTCTTTAACAGACCTTTCACAATAATTAGGTATAAGTTTCGGGTTTCCTGTTCATGACTGCGCGAACGGGATGCAAGTTTTGGTGAAATTTTTTGTTAAACCAGGCTCAGCTAGTGAATTTCGACCGCTCGATTTCCAATGGGAACTGGGTGCAAGGAATTTTGCCGGTGAATTATGCATTTTTCAGTGTCTTAAGTGAATTCTCAGCTATTGCAGACAAAACCAGGGGCAGAGAGGATTTGCAGGGATAAATACCTGGTAAACTTGGCAGTCTGGGTCACAAATGCAGGTGGGTGGGCGCGCCGAAGGTCTCCAAGTCGATTTGAGTAGGTTGGTGCAAATTTGGACGTAAAATGCATGCAGAAGGTGCAACAACAATTTTTGCAAAAAGTGCAAAAAACGCGAAAAATTGGCAAAAATATGGATTTTTGGGACATTCGCGCTTTTTTTGGATGACGTCAGCATGACGTCATCGGGTGGGTCAGGGTCAGATGACGTCAGCATGACGTCATCAGGTGGCATGGCGGCTTATGAGTGGTCCACGGGGGTGGTGAGGTGGCGGACAAGTGGAGCAATGGCGGACGGGGGTGCGGACGCGGCGATGAAGCAGGCAGTGACGCGGCGATGATGCTGGCAGGCGGATTAGCGGAAAACCGGAAACCACAGCGGTATCATATCACACCGCTTATGATACGGAAGGGAATCTGTCAGAGGGGCCTCTGATACGCTGTGGGGGCGACGCGTGGCCGAGGCCTGACGTCAGCCTCTGACAGATATCGGACGATATCGTTCGGACGTTGGGGCCGGTCCGATATCCACGTCAACCGTTGGATGAAAAGCGCCCGATCGAACGGTCGACGGGCTGATGAACCGTGCGAATGATACGGCGTTAGGCGGGCATTAAAAATTATTTTCCACGGGATTTGTGCCCGGCGGGGCCCTTAGAAATATTAATGAATTTCATGGTTTTCTAATGTATTTCTTTATCAAGTCGCGCATAGTCGAAAACTTTAGGATAAGGCGAAAATTATGGTTTTTCAATGTATTTTTGCAAAATCACGCATGGCTTAAAAAACTCAGGCTAAGTGGGTTTTTCATGCAATTTCGTATAAAAGCACAGATGGGTCCCAAACTTAGGATAAGGAGGAAAAAGTGGGTTTTTCTACACATTTTGCCTTTTGAGCGGGTCTAAGGGTGCAAAAGGGTTTTTCCAAGGTTTCTTAGGCAAAATGGAGGGTTGAATGGGTAAATGAATTCTGAGGGAGATAAAGAGGTAAGGCTTGGGTTCTTAAACTAACCAGATGTCAATTTAATTCCCTAGTAGTGAATCATATGGCTATAATGCCAAGGGGGGGATATTATAGAATGTTTGGGGTTTATACACCATGGTGTTATAATAGTAGGGAAAGGGACATAGGGAATTATATAATAGAAGTTAGGGGTTAATACAGGGGAAGAGGGTAAATGAGAAGTGATATCACTAAGTTTATTTGAAAACAACTTAGCTTAGGGAGTAGATCAAAATGAAAAGAATTTTGCACAAGAAATGTGGCTCTCAAAGGAAACCAGAACCAACATAAAACCTTGAATTCTTTCACAAACACAACTGGTGAAGGGATGTTAGTAATGAGTGTAAAACAAGGAAAAAAGGGAAGTTAGACATGCTCCATTGTGTTTCTTTCCTTGTATTGACCAGCAGGATTCAGTTTGAAAGGAACACCACTTTCTGCAACCCCATCTACCTACCCATCTACTTGCCTAGCATTTTTTGTTTCTTCTTGGAGGGTGCACTTGGACTTGCAGACCCTTATGTGCCTTTTCTTTTCCACTGGCTTTTTCTTTTGATTGCCTATCTAATACTACCCTTATTTCTTCCAAGGCCCCAAATTAAGCAATTGGGAACCTTAGCTTCTCTACCTAACTATTGGTCTGCCAAGATTAAACAGTTTGGACAAAATTCTTTCTCTATTCTACAACAGAAAATTGAAATATGGCATGATCCAGATTAGACTGTTGGACCATCCATCAAAATTTGGTAAACATGAAGGCATGTACACACCTTGCCTTTCCTTGGAAATATGTGATCTTTGTATCAGCAAAGCAGAGCATATTTTGCATTTGAATTTGCCAATCATGAAATATGAAACCTATTGGTATAGGTATCCAACAGTGGCTCCACAGGGGGATGGTTTTTCTTCTTGAAAGACCAAGAACAGTAGGTCAGCATGCCTTGGCCCTTTGGCTATTGCTTCCAAAATTTGGAGTTTTTCATCCTTGAACCCTCAAAATTGTAGACTGTCATATTTATAACATTTACTGAAGTACAGTCTTTTCCTGCTTCTGCAAGATCCTTAAAATTAAGTTATTCACATGTTTAAAGAAAACACTATACACAGTAAATTATGTACAAGGGCAGCCATACTGTATTCATGGAAGGTAGTCAAAATAGTGTTTCAGCATCCTGCCATTGACAGGTCCTTCATCCAAATCAGCTTCATCAAGATTCTTAAGAAAGTAGGTGTTATTTCCTTGTACTGCTTGGATGATAAACGGTCTCCTCCAAAGGGAATCAAACTTTCCATGCTTTCCTTTATTTTCTCTTCTTGAATCCCACTTGAGAACTTTGTCACCTATGTTGAAATCCTCAGCCTTGGCCCTTCTGTCAAAAGCTTTCTTTAGCTTCTCCTGTAATATTTGAACTCTGTTACAAACTTGGTCTCTAGCTTGCTGCAAACATATAATTTGATTCACCCTCCTTTGCATATCATCGGGCTCAGCTTGACTTTCTTGAAGTAGCTTCATGACAGGGATCCCTAGTGATGAAGGAAATTTGGCTTCTAATCCATAGGCTAACTCATATGGGCTGACCCCAATTGATCTCTTGGTTGTTAATCTATCTGCCCATAAGGCATTGACAAGTTTCTTGTGCCAATTCTTTTTGTTCTCTTCCAACACCTTATTTATCATGTTTACAAGGCTTTTATTTGATGATTCTGCTAGGCCATTTCCTTGAGGATAGTATGCAGTAGAATGGCCCAAAGTAATGTGAAATTTGTGGCAGAAGCTGACCATCTTCTTAGATCTGAAAGCAGCAGCATTGTCTGTTATTATCTTATCAAGACATCCAAATCTAGCAAGGATATTGGTCTCAAGAAACTGAATGATGGTGGAGTCATTTGCTTGTCTGCATGGGATTACCTAAATCCATTTCGTGAAGTAGTCTATAGCTGTTAGAATCCATCTATGTTGGCCTGATGATGAGGGATTAATTTCTCCAATGAAATCCAAGCCCCATTGCTGAAATGGTCTCTCTGTTGTAATAAGCCTTAAAGGTAGTGGCAGTAACTGTCTCTTTCCTTCAAACACTTGACATTTATGACATGAAGTGGTAAATTTCTTGACATCAGAGAAAACAGTGGGCCAATAGTAACCAGCTCTTAGTATCTTATCCACAGTGGACTTCCAATACAAATGTCCACCACAATCACCTGCATGAAATTCTTCCATGGTTTTGTTAGCCTCATTTTCAATCAAGTAGTTTAATAAGATGTCCTCATGGTTTTTCCAAAGTAGATTGCCATCTATAGTACAGAATTTTAAAGCTTTTATTTTTAGGAACCTACATTTAGTTCTGGACAGCCCTGGGGGAGCACACAGGTTTTGTAACACATAACAGATATCAGGATACCGGGGGGATTTTTCAAAGGCTACATTGATTTTTGGAGTCTCCAGCTCCGTTTCACTGTCCAGTTGGTTGATGTCCAAGGCTTGGAAATTTGTTTCAGACATTATTGGCCAAAGCCTTCCCTTTTATCAGTTTTGTAGGTTTTATTTCAATATCAAATTCTAGAATGTTTGCAATCCATTTTCCTCTTCTACCCTCTAAGTTCTCTTGGGTAAGTATGTCTTTAACAATTGGGCTTGGTACATAGGCTATCACATGGGAGTATAGGATGTAGATCCTAAAGTCCTTAATAGCTTTTACCAAAGCGTATGCTTGCTTTTCCATGATCTGGTACTTGAGGGGTGCATCTCTAAGAGCTTTACTAAAGAAAGCAATGGGTTTCTCATTTCCTTGGTCATCTTTCTGTAGTAAAACAGTAGCGATTGTGTGTTGGGAACCAAAGGAAAATATGATGAATTCCCTATCAAATTGAGGATTGGTTAAGACTGGGGTTTGAGTGAGGGCAAACTTGATACCTTCAAAAGATTGATCTGCTTCTACTGTCCACTTTACTTTTGAATCCTTTTTAAGCATGTTATTGAGTGATCTGCTTAGTTCAGCTAGGTTTGGGATAAATCTCCTTGGAAAGTTGATTTTCCCCAGAAAGGCTTGTAATTCCTTTATATTTCTTGGATGAGGCATTTGTGAGATGGCCTGGATTCTGTCTGGGTCAATTCTGATGCCATCTTTGGAAATGATGTGACCCAACAGTTTGCCTTCCTCCAAACAAACAAGGATTTCTTAGGATTTAAGGAAATTCCATATTTCCTACAAGTTATGAATATCTGCCTTAGATGTTTCAAATGTTCTTGGTCAGATTTGGAGAAAGGTGTGAGATCATCTAAATAAATGACAAGAAATTCATGAATCTCTTTGGCAAAAGCAATGTCCATTGCTCTTTGGAATGTAGCCCCTGCATTCTTCAACCCAAAAGGCATTTTAACATATTTAAAGGTTCCGCATGGGGTTGTAAATGCTGTTTTGTCTTGATCATCAGGATGAACTAAGATCTGGTTGAAGCCTGAGAACCCATCAAGTAAGGAAATCCTTGAGGCCCCCACTACTCTCTGCAAGATGTGATCCATCTTGGGTAAGGGGTAATTATCTTTCAAGGATACTTGGTTCAGGTTTCTTAAATCAACACAGAGCCTTATTTCACCAGTCTTCTTTCTTGTGGGGACTAAGTTTGAAATCCAATCAGAGAATCTGATTGGTGCTATAATGCCTGCTTTAAACATTTTTTGTACCTCTTGTTCCATTGCTGGGAGGAGCATAGGATTGATTCTCCTCAATTTTTGTTTAAAGGGCTTTTGATCTGGCTTGAGTGGGATAGTGTGTTGTATTACAGAGGTGTCATAGGATTTTAGATCCTCATAACTCCATGCAAAAACATCCTGAAACTCTTTAAAAAGGTCAATGTATTTAGGCTTTTGGTCAGGAGGCAATGCAACAGACAGTTTTATGACTTTAGGTTGTCTAACAGTCCCAATGTTATACTCTTCTATGGCAGTGTTGAGGGGATGCAATTTTGGTTTGTTGGGGACATCATTGGAGTAAAAAATGTCTTCTAAAGGAGCTAAGCCTATTGGAAGAAAATTGTCCTTCAATTGTAACACTTCAGTTTCATAATCAACTATCTCTTCACATCTAATTTGTTGGATTTCTTGTATGTTGTGTTTGTTGAAGATTGTAGGATGTAGTATTTGACTAGCTATTTTGGGTGATATGGCTTGGTTATTCTGTTTGTCAAATATTTGTGATTGACTTGCTGTCTCATGTCTTTGTGATTGACTTGCTGTCTCATGTCAATGTTTAGACCTGAAAATTCTTCTTGTAAAGTCAAGAAATTGTTTATTTGTGTGTCATCATCAAATACCTGCCAGTACTTGACATTATTTGGGACAGATGGTCTGTGTTTTATCTCGGCTATGAAACAGTGATGGGGCTCAAAAGGCAGCTTACAGGTACTTGCAAATGTGGCCAAACTATGAGCATGAAGATTCTGAGCCCTAGGAATTTTGGAAATCTGGAATTCAGTGAAGGACTTTAGTAGCTCAGTAGCAGCAGACCTATAGGATCTCAGTCTTTTGTCATTAGTGACAAAATTGCCTTTCACTTGTTGGACAACTAGGTCTGAGTCTCCCAGTATTGAAACTTTTATGGCTTGTTGGGATTTTACTAACTTGAGGCCTAGTAAGAGAGCTTCATACTCAGCCATGTTGTTAGTGCACCTGAAGTTCAGTTTATAGGCTCGGCCCTCTGCATGGCTGTTTTGTTTATTATGTATCCAAACTCCAGCTCCTGCCCCCAACTTATTGACTGACCCATCAAATTCTAGGAACCATAAGATCTCTTGTTCTAGGGGAGGCTGAATAATACTTCTGTGGTCTGGACTAGTGAGTTGAAGTTTAGGTTCTTGATCTAGTTTGACTTTTAGAACAGTCTTCTCTTTTGATGGGATCAACTTTGTTTCTAGAGCAGCATTTTGTTTATTAAAGTCTTGATCTTGTTTGAGTGTCTTGGTTTCATCTTCATTTGATTTGTCCTCTTGAACACTTCCATCTTTTGACTCAACCCATGTTTCTATGTTAGGAGTTCCTTCATTGATATGCTGATCTGTTTTGATTATCTGGATTTCTTCATTATTTGTGTGACCCATATTGTCATTAAAAAGGATATATGAGTCTATGTCAGAATGGACAACATATATGGGAAAGTGTTGAGGTTTTTCTTCAGTGCTGACCATGTATTTCATGAGTGACTCTCTATATAGTCTCTTGGGTTTCCCAAAGACTTTGATTGTGGCATAGGACATGTCTAATTGAAGGGACCCTTTAAGTTTAGCCCCCCAAGATCTTGACAATAACATTACATATTTTGGTGGGATATCAGCAACAACAACATCCATCAAGATTGTTTTATTTGGGTATTGGACTAGGGATACACACAAGTCTTTTATCAAGCCTAAACACTTAACTTGGCTGGAATCAAATGAGAATAGGTCCTTATATGGTCTAGTAATGTCTAGATTCAGCCTTTCCATGACTGATTTTGGCATCAGGTTATGAGAGGCACCTGAGTCAAACATTGCATTGTGTAGTATCTTATCATGGATATGTAAACTGACATAAAAAGGTAAGATCCCTTGCCAGCTATCTTCCCATCAACCTCTGGACCAAACAGCAATTCTAGGGTGACATCAAACACATTGACATTGTCTTTGTCTCGAGTGATTTGGAGGGACTTCTTAATCTGTTGTTTGTAGATGTCATGTTTGGCTAGTTTTGCAAGAGGAATGGCTATTTTCAGTTTGCCAACTTCAGCTTCTAAATCAAAATGTTTTTCAATTTGAACCCTAGTGTTGTGGGTGCCCATCTTTTCTTTGTTAAGTAAGGTTTCTTTTTTATCCTCGACTTGATCTTGGGGCTTCTGTTTTTCATTCATCTCTTGTGGAACTTTTGTTGGATTAGGCTGTAAAGATGATGCAGCTAGTGGCTTCTGTGTTGAGGGAAGTTGTTCAATAATTTCTTCAATGGTTACTTCCTTTGTAAGTGAATCATTTGTGTTCATTGGTTCTGTTACTATGGCACTCTTGGGCTGAAGTCTATCCTTTGTTGCTTCAGGCTGTGTTATGTTTATAGTTCTACTTCTTAGTTTGTATTGTTTATGAACTTCATAAACAACTGTGTCATAGCCTTGTTTGAAGTCAAATGACTCACCTGACTTGGTTTGGAATTGTTTAATGCCCTCATCTTCATGATCCTCTTGACTTAGAAAAACTTAGTGCTCATCATCAAGGCCCATTAGGTGAATGTGGGTATCATCCACTTGCTCATCTGAAGTGGATGTTTCAGCATAGTTTTCCTGAAACGGGGGTCTTATCTCTGGATCAGAGTTAGCCTCGCCCACATTAGGGTTTTGGTTTCTCCTAAAGTTTGGATTTCTGTTAGGGTTGTTTTGTGGTGCTTCCCATGAAGACTTTCTCTCCACAGATTCTACCCTGTCACCCAACCTCTTCATACCAGAGATTATTGCATCCAATTTCTGGTCAAAGGTTGAGGGTTCCTCTTTGAAGGCAACTCTTTTTTCCAATCTTGCCTTGTTCCTCTTAGCAATTAGGTTAGCCTCGACTGTGACAGCAACCTTTTGTGCTTCTTCAAGGGTTTGAGGGGCTCTTTCTTTTAATTGATAAGCCATGTCAAGGTCAAATCCATCAGGGAATTTGTATAAGGCCAAATCAGGAGGAGGTCTTAAGTTTTGGGGTATTGCATTGTATACATTGTTGAACCTGGCACAGTACTCCAGAACTGTTTCTTGAGGACCTCTTCTTAATCATGTCATATTCACCAAGTATATGCAAGGGATCCTTCTTTTTCTCCCATATGTTGGTAAAGGCTTGGTAAATCTCATCAGGGGTTGTGATGGTATTTGCAGGAAGTGACCTGAACCAAGTTCTGACATCACCTGTTAGGCTTTGGACGAAAATTCTCATCCTCACACTTTCATCATCTATCTCATAGTTCTCAAAATGATCCTGCATTCTCTTGGCATGCTGAATAGCAGAGAAAGGGCCAGTGGAGTCAAAATATGAGATTTTGGCTTGGTAATCCTGAGGTAGAGCTGCAGGATTAGGAGGTAATTGCAGAGGTGCATACCTCATATCCATATTCACAAGGTTTGGGGATTTGACAAGGACAATTGGGACAAAAGGAACAATGGGCACCACAGGGGTAATAGGTATAGCAGAGCCTAGAGTGTTGGTCAAGGGAGTATGTGTGGGGGATGAGGATGTGAGAGGGGGGCTTTGAGATGTGGATGGAGAACTAGGGGAATTAGGGGTGGAGCGAAAAAGAAACCTTGATTGGAGTGGAGATGGGGTTGGGGTGAACTGTCTCTGGACTTAAGTCAGCAAGCTTATCTGGCCCTTGCTGCATCTTGATAAATTTAGGGATTGTATTAGGATTTTCAAAGACATTAGGTGGGTTTGGGTCAGGATTTGCCCTAGTGTACCGAAGATTCTTCTTGGGAGCCAGCTTCTGAGCTAGTCCTTTTGAGTTTTTTAGGAAAATTTGTATCCTACAAGGACTGGACAAGATTTTGGAAGGCTATATGTATCTCAAAACGAGTATGAAGATTAACTAAATCAACTCTTCCTTGAGGCTGTAAGTGTTGGTACAAAAACAGCTTTGAAGGCTTCTTGACTGATATTCAGATTTCAAGTGTAACTTTAGCAGAGATACAATATTTTCTAAATCCTGAAGAGGTCCCCAGTGGAGTCGCCATCTACGTTAACCCAAGTTGTTCCCTATGACTCCCAAGGGAATACGGCTAGGGTAACCACTAACCAATATTTGGATTACAGCTCCTAGCCCAGCTGTAATCAGAGAGGGCTCTCTCTATAAGGTTTGTCTTTGTTCTGTGGTGATATTAGGCTAGTTAAGAAATAAAGGTTTTTGGTTTATGTTTGGTTGGAAGGATGTCTTTCTGTACTTAAAGTGGAGATCTGCAGATAAAGTTAGTCCATTGGGCAATGGAGTCTGTGGCTACTGGTTTCTTGAGGTCTTGAGTTTGAGCAGCTGGGGTTACAGGGCCATTTAGGTACTTCACGAAACAAACTTGAAATTGTGATGATGGGGTGTAAACAACCAGTGAAAAGCAATTAAGAATTTTCCACTAAGCTGGGGTGTGGGAAAGGGATGTATTCCTCAGGAGCAAACTTGAATTCCTGAAACAATAATAATTGTGAAGATATAGTGTGAGAGGGTAGCAATTAAGAATTACGCTTTCATTACTATAACTGAAGAAAAAACATTCTAAATATCTTAGATTGAGTTTAGGGTAATCTGTGATTAAATCCTGGAACTATTCTTTTTCCTTGCTATTAACTGTAAGACACAGGAACATGAAAGAGATATGAAAGATAACAAACACATAACAAAGAGTTATAAGAAAAACTTATTGTGCCATGAGATACACAGGAATCCTGCAACTTTCAGCTAAACACCAGAAAACATCAAGCAACACAGAGCTTTTGAAATTCCATCATCTTTTCTATTACTTCTCTGAGAGTTACAGTAAAAGAACAGTAGAATAGATATGAACAATCTCCGACATCCAACGTCCAACCCCTACTAACTTATGCGAGGGGGAATATATAGAAGTGTTTCATACAAAATATCTCAGGCATTGAGTCATCTAAGAGATAAAATATATTCTTTAACTCGTACAGGAGTAGTAGATAAGAAGTTATTACCGCTTTTAATACAACATAAATGCTCTTTACTCCTGTCAGAAGGTTTTGACCTTTGGAGCTCACTGAGTCGGTTGAGCGCTTTGTTATAACTGTTGAATGACGTGTCTGTGCAGCTCTGTCCTCCTGTAGCTTTTCGGCCCTGTCACCTGTGACTGTCAGTGATGCTGTGGTGGCCGAATGTTTGTGCTGAGTTGGCTCAGCCTTCCCTGCCTATCTGCTGATGTATCCTTATTTTCCTGTGCATGACAATTTGCATATTTCAAAAAGAAACAACATAATTACTGACTTTGGTTCAGCAGTAATTGTATCAAGTTGTTCCAGACTTCCTGTGTAGGCAGTTGATGCCTCAAAATTGACCCCATGGTCTCATCTGCCTCTGTATACTTGTAAAAATGGGGAGGCTCATCAAACAAGTGAGTGATTTCATTCATAATGAAGAATAAGCTCTCCACCCTGTTGAAAAGGGTCTGTCCTGTTGCTGGCCCTGCTTCTGCTGATGTGCTTGTTGTTTCTGAAATCTGATTGGCAGCAAAAGTGTTGACTCTCTTGGAATATTTTTCATGTGAGAGTAGCTTTCCTGATGGCTCTGTCAGGCTAGGAAGACCTCTGTTTTTTAATGCCATGAACCTTTCCTGGAACTTATTGATATCTACCTGCATATGCTGGCTTCTTCTTTCCAGGGTTTGAATCAGGTTTCTTAGTGTCAGGACCCTCTTGACCATTGAAATGGTCTCAGTCCTGTTGGCAATTCCCATTTTGATGAGCTGGGAGCTTGTCTTGTAGTTGAGCACATTTATCATTCTGTTGGCAATCTCAGGCATGCTGCCTAGAGATGCCCTTGCCCTTTGGATTTCTCTGAGTGCCTTTCCAATGAGCGCCATTTGCTCATGAATGGCCTCAATGTACTCCCACTGGTCTGTGATGGACTGGCCAATATTGGCCCATAGGATCCTTTTGAGTTCAGATGTCACCTTGTCCAGTGTGAGCTCCTTCTCTAGATCATTTATTCTCTTTTTGAGAGCCTTTACCTCTCTTTCTCTTTCAGCCACATTCTGCTTGGACTTGTCATATTTCTCATTGATTTTAGCCAGAGTGTCTTTCGCCTGATTCAACTCTGACATTTGAGACTCCAAGGCTTGAATCTCATTTCTCAGCTTCTGCATGTCAAGGCTTTTAGCCTACTCTGTTATTGGTGCTGAGGTGGACGGTGCTGCTTGTTGTGTCTACCGACTGGGAGGATCAGTGGTTTGAGGAGCTTCCTCCAGATTAATTGTTTCTGGAGGAGGTTGTGAAGTTTGTCCTACCTCCTTTTGCTGCAATGTTGCCTGAAGGGTAGCCTCTGATTCCTGCAGCTTCTCTTGTGTGTGGATGAGCTCTTTATATAATGTAACCAGCATAGCAGCTGCATCCTTGTCTTGTCTAAGCTGGGCAATCTCTTCTGTTTGAGGATGAAGAGTTGCTGGGATCTTTATCATTTTCCTCAGCACTGCCATATCAGCATCCCTTAGCTTCAGAATCTCCTGCACTTCCTTGACATCTTTAGGATCATGTCCAAGCTCTATTATGATTTCCTCTAGAGCTTTGATCCTGTTGTCTTTTGCTTGAGAGGAAGCCCTTTCCAGCTCAAGTTGTGCAGTGGTATTATTTAGGCTATTTTGTAGCATATTGTTCACCAAGGTCTTATCTGCCAAGGTGGCATACACCATCTCACCCGTTTGTTTGTGCAATTCAATTTGATCCATTGGGTGGATGTCCTTGGACAGGACCTCAAGGTTGGTCCTGATATAATCGGCAGCTGACTGTGGTTGCTGCAATGCTGGTGTGAAATGGCTCATTATCATTTTACCCTCATGTGCATCATATGCAGACATGAGTCTTTGCTGGTTTGTGGGAGCCATTTTCAATAAATGATTATATAACTGCAGCCTCAAGGGTTCATTTCTCTTTTTGATGTCCTTGAATTGCTGCTTGATGCTCTGTCGCCTTCCCTCTGTTGGCCTGAGGAGCTAACTTCTCCTCCTGCTGCTCTTTCTTGTTCTTGTTGGAAGGAGCTGGCTGAGGCCTCCATGCTGGGCAGGCCTGTATTTGAAGTTTGCCCTATTGGCATTTCTTCTTCTGAGAAAGGGTTTAGCCTTTGCCTCTTCTCCCCTTGAGTTGTTGAGGTGGTAAGGGGAGTCTCTCTGTCCCTTTTCCTGTTTATGTCCTCTCTTTGTGGGGTTTGGAGGATTGAAGAATCAATTCTTGATTCTTGCCTGGGAGGTGCCATTTGTTTTGGTTGCTGTTGTGTGGCCATTGGGGCCTCTGCTGTTTGCTCTCCTTGCCCTGGCTGCTCCTTTTGTGGCTGTTGTACCTGTTGAGGTTGTTGAACCTATGCCTGTTGTACCTGTTCTTGTTCCATCTCTTTTTCCTTGCCTTTGCTGGGAGCTTGACTTGTAGTTTGAACTGCCTGCGGATGTGCTATGGAGGATGAGGCAGCTGCTCCTACTTGAGGTTTTGGCAGAGAGAATACCTGTGCAGGAAGTTCCAAGTCAGCCAATTTAAGAATATTTCTTCTTACTCTCTCATTCAGTTCTTCTTGTGTGATAGGTTCCTCTAGTGTGCCTCTTTTCCATTTTGGTTGATTTGCATATTTTTCAATGTGAGGCAACCTTACATGGTCATAACTAGAGAGCCTATATTTGACCCTTCTTAATGATATAGAGTGATTGGGGTCATAGGGTTTCCAGAGGAAACTGGTCTTTAGGCCAAGGCCTTCTAGCTTTCTATCCGCTTATTTCCAGCCTTCCTCCCTTTTGTTCAAAACAAGGTGGCTCAATTGATTTTTCACTTTCAGCTGTGCCTTCTTGCCCTTGCCTGAGAAGTGTATCATATCAGCATTCCCAAATTGCCTGAAGTTTTCAAGGGCAAATAGTCTCATGGGCACATACTTGGGCAGTCTGTATGGGGGTAACTCACAACCATATATTATGATAACGTTGTAGTTTTGGTAAAAATACCAATCCCCAATGCTGTACACTTTGGACAACTATAGGATTCTCTGCATCTCATCAGTCAGTCTTGGAGGAGGCGAGCTTAGGAACAGAGACATGGCTGGGTGGATGAAGAGGTCTATAAAATCATAGTAAGTGTATGGAGAGTAGGCTCTGCAATGAAAAACTGAGCTCCAGTACACTACTGACCTCGGATTACCTTGTGCATCCGTTCTTTTGACAATGAAGGAGAATTTCTC
>APFE031166383.1:4232-15108 GCA_000404065.3 Pinus taeda | reverse complement strand
AAAACAACTATGTATCAGTAAGGAAGGATACAATTTACATCAATCATTCATAGGACAAATGGAAATGGAACCATAAGAGTAGTCATCTATCTTTATTAATCATAAAAATAGAGTAAGGTACAACCAAGTCCTGACGCTGAGTCCTTCTCTAGAAGGTCCAGCCAGCATGTCTTCCAAGCATTCACCTTTGAAGTAAATCTCCCAAGTCAAAGAAGTCTCTCTCTCACATACAAGGCAACAAACTCATGACCTTCCTCAAGCACAAAAGCAATCCTCACACAACACACCAAATGCCTACAAAGAGCAGCACTAAATGCACTAAGAATTCCTCAATCAAAGTCTATATGTTCAAAAACTAGCTGCTCATGGGCAATGGAGGAGGCTTATAAAGGAGAAGGAGTCTCCATGAATAGGTAAAGGATGAGCTTTCCCCCATGAAAAGTGGAAGGTTGGCTGTTAGAACAAATTCGCCTAAACAGGATCAGCGCGGGTGCAAAACTGGGCTGGCGCGCTGGCATCGCAGATCTATTATAGAAGAGGTCTGGTCAGCGCTCGATGATACAAGCGGAGGGCGCGCTGTCCGTGAAATTGGACCAGCGCGGAAAACACGTGTGCTTCCGCGCTGGCAGCTCAGCAGTTACATTATCCTCCGCCAATCAGCGCGGTTATTTAATGAACAGTCGCGATGATTCAAATAACTTAGGCAAAGAGGGTTTTTTAGCCATTTTAGAGAGCATAAGTGAGGTGAATGTGGTTTTATGACACAGTAGGGAGACTGGCATGATGGCAGTGACATTTTACTGTGTAACAAGTTACTTAAAGTATACCTGATCACAGTAGCCTATCAGGGTCTGATTTTGAGATAACACCTGCTGCGAGGGTTTCTGTCATCATGGAAGGAGATCCTTCACCAGAAAGGAAGAAACATCACAAAGGAGGCAAAATTCTTAAATATGAACCTTCAAACTACAATGAGATTGATTCATCACCCTTTATCAAATGGTTCTTTGAAGATGTGAGTTGCCTAGATTTTTGCAAAAGGGTTGGTGAAGTAGGTGTTCATAGTTGTGTTTATTTCTTCTAAAGGCTAATGAACTCATACTTACATATGCTCATTAGTACCTAAAAACTTTCAAATCTATACTACATTGACAATATTTAGAATACACCATAGCCTTCAGATGCCTAGCTCCTTTCTATATTTGTCTATGCATTCCTAAAGCCTAGACCTAATCACTCGATCTAAACCCTAGTCCAGCAAACCCTAAAATCCCAAATTCATAAACACACAAACAAAACATACATATTTGGCTTTAAAAAATTGTTCTTTAAAGCTATTCATTGATAAAAACTTTGAGAGATCCCTCTCAAGCTCAGTAGGGCTAGCTACTGAGCTAAAAATGGTTCGAGGTTACCTCTTTCGATCTCCTCAGCCTAGGAAATTGTAGAAGCTAACACTTTTCACATGGTAAAGAACTTTAATCCTCAGCCACAACTTCTGACTTTGTACTTTAAGGGGCAATATGTTATAGGTCATTTTTTTGCATTCAACCAAATTTCCCTATACCTGAATCTATCATCATCCATTCACACTTTGCAATCGTCCCCTACAAATAAAAAAGCATTCCATTTCTAGAAGTTACAAGAATCCTAAATTACATTGGCTAAAAATCCTAATTGTGTGGATCATCGCACTTACCTTAGAGACAACCAATGATGGTGCATTTTGCATGCATGTAATCTACACTAGTTAGCGTAGGTTGCTTTCAGAAAAAGTACGATGAACACCTATAAATGAGGAAAAATAAAAATAATTTCAAAGTGTTTCTCTCTAGAAGCTCTAACTATTTTATATTGTATCAAATCTCGAAATCCTATTTTTGAGGTCTTATCTCTTATTTGCTAGAACTTACCTCCCTCTAAAGTGGATCTGAGCCCTAGAATGGTAAATCCAAAACCACCTCATTTACCCTATAAATGAAGCCTCTACCAAAGAGTGTGGGTTGGGTTTTGGAGACTCTGAATTATGCCCTTATGCTGCTCATTTATGTCTAGAGGTCCATAATCCATCCATGTGCTTTACGTTTTATTGAAGGCTTACCATTTTGGCTAAGGAGGGATAATCTAGCTGGGAGATATTCATAAAGTTAAGTCTTACAAGGGTTGTAATCTTTTCTTATCATTATTAATACAAATGTGCATTATTTTTCCTATACATTATGTCTTGTTTATGCATATGTAGAACATGAATCCTTGACTTCTTGGTTAGAGTTGTTTTTGTGTGCAATTTTGTATATTTTGGTTCTCTTGCTTGTTTGGATGATTTGCAGGTTCCACTTTTAGAAATTGGAGTTGGAGCTGGAGTTAGCAAGTAAAGAGAAGGAGGAAGCTCGCATCAGTTTCCAAGTGGGGATTCTTCCCATATTTCAAACATCTCTAAGGAAAACAATGCATTTTTTCTTGGTTGTTTCTATAATAAGCCACTAGGTCTAAGGAGATTGCTTTTGTCCACAAAAGGAATTTATCTGCAAAACACTCCTATTCTTCATCTTTCATAGTTTCTAGCTTCTTTTCTATTCTACCTAATGATAGAGTTTTTTTTATAATCTGATATAGATAAAATTCCATTTGCATCTTCCATGTCTAGTATTTTTGGCCATTAAAATTCCTGACCATAAAACCTTATTCCACCATTGCTCCCACTCAAACTAGGAACCCTCATTTCGTATGAGTTTTAACAACCAAATAAACATTCATCTCTAATACCAATTTTTAGGAATAAAATCTCAAAGAAATGAACTCAAAATGATTATGTAAATAAAACATAGAATGAAACAATACAAAGGAGACACCAATATACATGGTCCACTCAATTTGGGCTATGTCCATAAAGAAATTTCTAGTGTTTCCTTTTATCTTATCCAACAAAATGAAGGGATAAAATTTGTAGTACGTTTTCTAATATTGTATTGCCTCCTCCTATATCTACCCACTTTAACCGGCCTTCCAGGGGTAAACATGAGTTGAGGGCTACTATGACATGACTCAACCTCCTAGATAACTTGAAGGAAATGGAGCCTACAAAACTAGATGTTACTGACTTCCCTCTTGTGCTATAAGACCCCCAAGATTTAAACCACCCCTCCAAGTGCCCAAACCCTGAGTCAACGTGATTTTTCACTGATATGGATCCCTGGATGATGGCATAGAAATGCCTAAATTCAATTGTAACCATCCAGTTGCATGCACAAGTTTGCAAGGGATAAATTGCAGTCTTTTTCACCCAGTTCTATGTTAGCGATTGTGAAATACTAGGCTCTTTTTTAGGGCTAGTCTACAAACCATTGCCTAGAAATTAATGAAACTTTCCACAATGGTAAATGACACAAGGAAAAATCCTCTAACACAAAACTCAATCAAGGAATTGATTTGACTTGGTTTAACCATGACAATAATTCTGTCAAACACATCGTGAACATGAAATCTATAGGTCATGAATGCATATATTAACATAGAGATCTGAAACTTATATGAGGAACATCAAAAAGGTATAATTCCCTCTTATAATAGTGTCCATAACATCCACTAGGTCATGCATTCATTAACCAGTCATTTACAATTAAAAACATGATAAGAGCCATAAATTGAATCTGTCATAAAACCATGCTTATAAATAGCATGTAACCAGATAAATAACAATGATAGAACAACCATGAAAGACACATAATAACAAGTATATTTAGTCATGAATTATAAGGCAAAAGATCTCTTATCTTTCATATTCAAAAACCAACCAAGTCAGGGACTTCCATGTATCACCCAACCATAGATTGAGTTGAACCAAATATTTCTTTCAACCAATCAACCCTGTGCTATATTCTAAGGATGAATGTGGGATCTCATGGTATAAAATAATACATGAACAAACAAGGGAATCCAAAGGTTAAACCGTATCCACCCTCATAATACCCTAATCTTACCTAAACCGGTCACAAGATCACAAAACCAAACCAAGCTTGGATGCCTTAGAATTCCTTCAACATCCCTTGAGGAATTTTCTTGTCTCCACCTGGTCCAAGATATTTTACTTACAGATGCATTGGAATTAGATATAATAGAGCTAATTAACCATGGAAATTAAAAGCACATAAATAATGCGGAAATAACCATAAGAAGATGAAAACCATGACATAATGATTTGATTATAGAGTTCGTCCAACTTGGACTACGTCTCTAGGCCCTGCTCAATAGTGGGGAGGCCTTCATTCATTAAGTGGCATAAAAAGAGATAAAAGTACAAGAAATAGTATTTCCAATCCTTAAACCTCCAAGCTAGAAGATGGATAAAGAATGGAGAGCCTAGCTTCAGAAACTAATAGTACCATTGAACTCCTGGTAAAAATCATGCAAAAATGCCTATCCCAACACCCAATTTGGATAATTTGGCCTCTTGCAACTTCTCGGGACCTCCCTACTGCTCAAGACGAGGTCTATGCCTGCTGCCAGGGTTAGGGTCTGCTATGTGAAATACTTCTGAACTATTCCACTGATCCCCCTCTCTTCTTCCAACACAAAAATGGCCTTTTATAAGCATGGTAGCAATCCCTCAATTCCTAGGCAGTTCAAACAATAGACCAAGTTAAGAAAGCGGGAATATTCCAAAGAGATTCTTGGGCCCCTGAATAGTATGTCACAACAACCATTACAAACATGGAAAAATTCTTTTAATTGTGTGTTTAAACTGGTGGAAAGGCTATCTGCATTTCCAACTATCAGCGGACAGTCCTAGGCCCAAACAATAGGCACTCTTTGATACAATAGACCCGTCAGGAATTTAAAACATGATATATAACATATCACATCCAAGGGACCCCATCGCAATCGCAATCAGTTGAATACCCATGCTTTGTGATAATCATGGACCCACCGAGATCATAGAAAGCAGTTTCTAAAATATAACATCCAAATCCTCCCTGGAAATTGCAATCGGTGGAGTCCATCAGTAACATGTATATCGGCATGGTACTTGTGTGATATGCAATCACGATTATATCGCATCGCAACCTAGCTTCGCTGGGGGCACATTCTTGAGTACTCGCTCCTCCTCTCACCTGCAATATGCAATATCACAATTGTAGCCAGGATCACGCCGGGGCTGATACTTATCCACTATCTCCTTCGATCTACGATATGTGGTATCGTAATCGTAACTGGGATCCTGCCGGCGTCGATTCTCCTTAAGCCACTACCCCTTTTTCTGTGATAAGTGAAATGCGAGACCAATAGCAACTTGCCACTTGGCGCTTCCCCATTCGTTGAGAGTGTTTTCCACTTCACTCCTCCTTCCACCTGGAGAAGTCAAACATCAACTTTGACTTACTCTAACTTCTTCATATGAACTTGGACTTGAGTGTTGTTCACATCATTGGAATCAGGATGACAAGCACTTCGATTTGATGCTAATTTTATCTAGATTATTCCACTTTGATTTTTGGGCCTTTTACCATGCCACTGGTACTTTTTGAAGATCCAGTTGGAACAATCCTCCTCAATAAGAGCTTTTGGACCACCAAAAGCCTTTTCAGTCAATTGGCAAGTGAGGAAATTTCTCCCTCACTTTTTCCTTCTCCATCCGTCGAGCTTTACTCGGATGCATTCCTTTGAAGCCAACACGAATATACTCCACATCTCCCTGTCATGAAGTTTTGGTTTTCCGGTCGAGTATGATATCTTCAGGAAACTTATCTATATACTCTAATGCAAAATCATCCACTGTAGGAATTTTTGCAACCTGTTTGGTATCCATAATCAATGGAGGTTCATTAAGCTTAAGGTTTTCAACATTTACTATTGAGTACATTTGCATATAAGTGGCCAAGTCAAGACAAAAGGCATTGTCTCCTATATTTGCCAATATGGAGAAGGGACCATATCGAATGGGTCTCAATTTCTTCCCTTCTCCCTTCATTCTATCATTGCTAACGTGGAGCCATACCTTGTCCCCAACTTGAAACTAATGGTCAACTCAGTGCTTATCATGTCGAGCTTTATACCGAGCTTGACTCTTCTACAATTTCTCCTGTGCTTCCTAATGAATCACTTGTATTCGCTAAATAAAATTCTATGCTTTGTCCCTATCATCTTGACCATTACCATCCTCCTCTTTCGCAAAGACCATGTCCAAGGAATCTCTCATTAGATAGTCAAAACATGTCTCAAATGGTGCGCTTTGTGTAGATGAATGTGTTTCTTGATTGTAAGCATGATGCACATAAGGAAACTTCTCATCCCATAAGTTGGGACATTCTCCACAATAGCCTGGAAACAAGTGTATCGTAGTGTAGTTGAGAACCTATGTCTTCCCATCAGTTTGTGGATGAAATGTCATACTTTTTTTCAACTTAGTGTCCATAATTCTCCACAAGTTGGTCCAAAACTCTCCAAGAAAGTGAGAGTCCCAATTTGACACAATAGATGTGGGCAACCCAAAATGGACCCAAACATGCTGAAAGAAAATATAAGCAGTCTGCTCAACAGTGACCTACTTTTTACAAGGCATTAAAATACACATTTTACTAAAACAATCCACAACAACATACAAATAGTCATGACCTTTCCTAGACATAAGAAAACCTCCTACGAAGTCCATCGACACACTTTCCCATGGTCGACTCAGAATAAGGAGTGGTGTGTAGAGCCCAAGTTTTCTATTAGAGGGCTTTGAAACAATACACAACATACAACCCTTTACAAAGTGAGTCACAATGTTTTTCATATGAGGCCAAAAACGAAACCTCTGTAAATGACATAATTGTTTTTCAATTCCCAAATGACTAGAAACCAGAGAGGTATGAGCCTCTCGAATTACATGAACCCTTTCATCAATGGGTATGCACAGTTTGTGAAGGTGGTACAATAGATTTCCCTACAAGTAATAGTTTTCCACCTACGATCCATGAGTCAGTTTTGCATAAATCTCTTTAAAATTACCATTTTCAGCATATTGTACATTATAACGTTCTAATGATAAAGAAACATTTTGCAAAACTATAGATGCAAAAATAGGAGGGTGAGAAAGCATATCTGCTACTTTTTTGTTGGTGCCTTTCTTGTATCTGATTACCAAATGAAACTATTGGAGGAATCCCATCCATTTGAAGTAACAGGCTTGCTGAAGCTTAGTCTATGACTGAAGGTACTGCAAGGGCTGATGATCTGTATGGATGATGGTATCCTTGTCGATCAGGTAGTATTTGCACTTCTTCACACTCTTAACCAAGGCGTACAACTCCCTGTCATAATTCACAACAAGCTAGGAGAAAATATCTGAATGGTAACATACAAGCTTTATTTGCTACATCAATACAACACCCATGGCATCTCGTTGGCATCTATTTCAATCTCAAAAGGTTGTTGAAGGTTTGGTAAGGCTATCATTGGTGTTGTGCTAATCTTCTCTTTCATCATGTCGATGTTGGGTTGTGTTATATTCTTTCCAAGGCTAGCCCACGTAGTTCACCGACAGGTTAGAAGGGGGGTAGAGCCCCCCCTTTGTTGTGTCGATTGCCTAGAAGGGGGGGTCACAGGGGGTTTGAGGGGTGTAGGTAACCCAACTCTATGGGGTCCGGCGCAGCGCCCTGGAAAATTTTGTTTTTGGACCCTATATTAGGTTGGGCAGGCCTACCTATGGTTTTGTGCATGCTTTTTGCACATGGTTTTGGATGCGATGGTTTTCGATCCATGGTTTTGGACACGATGGTTTTCAGTCCATGGTATTGGATGCTTCGACATGTATAAATATGTATTGTAACATTGAAAGGAACATAATGAAAAATCAAGTTGGTATTCCTGGTTTTGGGATCCAAGGGAAAATCTCTGTGTATATGTGTTTTATGTGTTATGCTCTTGCATTGTTTATTTTTTGTGTTTTAGAATTCAGATGTAAGTAGTTTTGTTACGGGGTTAAAACCTACAATTGGTATCAGAGCCAGGTTTTGGCTTCAAGGGGACGCCTTGTTGCTGAGGGGTTTCGCTCAGGCCTGTGGTAGGCCCTGTTTAGTGGGAGATCTGCAAGATCAATTCTAGTGGTGAAAGAAGATGGCGAGCAATGGAAAGATGGAGATCAAGAAATTTAATGGCCAAAGTTTTGAGTTGTGGAAACTCAATATGGAGGATCTGTTGGTGGATAAATATTAGTGGATCGTGGTAGATCCGGGTACTAAACCAACAGGAGTGTCCGATGAAGAATGGAAGAAGTTGGATCATAAGGCAAAAAGCACAATATGATTGTGTGTCTCAGATTCAGTATTGCTGAATGTATTAGGGGAAGCTACAACAAAGAATTTGTGGGACAAGTTAGGGACTTTGTACCAATCTAAGTCTTTGGTGAATAAATTGTTCCTACGGAAAAAGCTGTATAACCTGAGCATGAAATGTGCAAACTCAGTGACAAAGAATCCGAATGCATTTAATAATATGGTAAGTCATTTATTTTCTATTGATATTAAAATTTCAGATGAAGACAAGTGCATCAACTTGTTGTGTTCTCTACCAGATTCGTGGGATAGTCTGGTTATTGCAATAGGCATCAATACAACTGCCTTGCAGTTTGATGAAATAGTCTCATCCTTGCTGACGGAGGAGATGAGACGGAAAAATATGGAGAGCCAGAATGGTGATGCCTTGTCTGTACGAGGACGATCCTAGAACAAAAACAAGAAAAGTCATTAAGTGGGAGATCTAAATCTCCAGGAAAACCTATAAAGGTGGTTTGCTAGAAATGTCAAAAGGAAGGGCACTACAAAAGGGACTATAAATCTAAAGCTCCTGATAAAGGAAAGGGATCTGATGATGCTCCTTCTGTAGAAGTGAAAACCACCTTAGATGAAGGTGGGGATGTGTACTTCTCTTCTTCAAGTACATATGTAGATCATGAGGCATGGTTGATTGACTCAGGTGCATCCTTTCGCTTCACTCTTCAGAGTGGTTCTGTGAGTATGAGAAATATGATGGTGGTGATGTCTTCTTGGGGGATGACAGGAAGGCTAGAATCGTTGGTCGCAGAAAAGTAAAGTTGAAATTGCAAGGTGGAAGGGTTAGAACACTTCTGGGTGTTCTACATATTCCTTCATTATCCAGAAATCTGATTTTTGTAAGTAAGCTGGATGATGCAGGTGTAAAAATAGTGTTCGAGAAGGATACTTGCAATATGGTTCAGGGGGCATTGGTATTGATGTGGGGAGTTCGAATTGGAACTTTGTACAAGCTGAAATTTAGCATTGTTGTTAATGGGTGCACGAGTTCTGTGGTTCCTGAAAGTGGAGCAGAAAATCTAGGGGTCTCTGGAGAGAAGACAATGCTATGGCATCAAAGGCTTGGACATATTAGAAAGAAGGGCATCTGAATACTTCATGGTAAAGGTATGGTAGAAGGTATGAGCAATAGCTCTCTAGATTTTGATTTCTGTGAAAAGTGTGTATATGGGAAGCAAAATCGGGTGACTTTCCCCTCTAGTAGTAAGAGGGCGAAACATATACTAGAGCTTGTGCACAGTGATGTGTTTGGACCTATGAAGGTTCCATCACTGGGTAAGTCTGTGTACTATGTATCATTTATAGATGACTTCTCAAGGAATACATGTATATATTTCCTTAATAAGAAATCTGAAGTCTTTGATGGGTTTAAATAATTTAAGGCTCTAGTGGAAAACCAGACAAAGAAGAAGATAAAGGTGTTGAGGACAGATAACGATGGAGATTTTTGCAGTAAGGAATTTGAAGAACTTTGTAAGAAGTGTGGTATAACACAGCAGAAGACTACTCCATATACACCTCAGTGAAATGGAGTTACAGAAAGAATGAAAAAGTCATTGATGGAAAGGGAAAGAAGCATGCTCAGTTGTGCCAGGTTAGGACAAGAATTCTGGGCAGAGGTGGTCAAGACTGCATGTTACCTGGTCAACATACCACCTTCATTAGCATTGGAGGATAACACTCCACAAGAGGTATGGACTGGTAAGAAACCTTATCTTTCACATCTAAGGGTATTTAGATGTGATGCATATGTATATGTTCCAAAGGAGAAAAGAACCAAGTTGGATAGTAAATGTGAAAAGTGCATCTTTATTGGGTATATGGATGGTTTAAAAGGTTATACTCTTTGGAACCTAGTAACATGAAAGGTTGTGTACATTCGAGATGTGGTGTTCAGAGAGGTGAAAGATGTTATTAAACATGAAGTCCAACCAAAGGAACATGAGAAGATAGAGTGTGAGCTAAAGGAGGAAGAATCAGACTCTATAGCAAAGGAGGAATCGGAAGATGAAGAGCCAAAAACTTCGGGTGTGAGAAGATCAGTTTGAGAAAGAAGGCAGCTAGAAAGGTATAGTCCATCTACTTTCACTTCAAATTTTTCTTTATCTATTATTGATGATGATCCCAGAATTGTGAAGGAAACAGTAGATTCAGAGGATGGAAAACTCTAGAAAGAGGCCATGGTTGATGAAATTGCATCTTTGCACAAAAATGAGGCTTGGGATCTGGTGGAATTGCCAGCTGGAAGGAAACCCATTAGCAAAAAATGGGTGTTCAAGAAGAAGACAAATGGAGAAGGAAAGGTGGAGAAATTGTTGGGTCCATATAATACTAGTGATTACCCCATTACTATTGTAGTTATACCCCTTATTAATATTGTTGTGCCCCTATGGCCCCCATATTGTTATTACTGTGCCCCATAGATTATATTGTGACTCCTTAAACCCCTATATATAGAAAGGAGGTTTTTTAATTTGAATCACCCAAGAATTGTTCATTTATGTAATGTAAAGGAGGTTGCCCCCTCGAAGAGGCTGAATTCTAAGGCGTTGATCTATCTTTTA
>APFE031166382.1:176925-187483 GCA_000404065.3 Pinus taeda | reverse complement strand
CATGCCTTGATAGGCAGTTTTGAGAATATCCCATGCCTCTTTGGACTTTGTTGCTGCTGCAATCCGTGGAAAGATACTTTCATGTACTGATTGGAAGAGGAAAAAGAGGGCTTTGGAATCCTTCTTCTGGTCACTCTTCAACTGGTCTCTTTCTGCTACTGTCAAAGCAGCCAACGCTGTTGCATCTGCAGGTTCAGCATAGCCAGTTTCTACTAGCTCCCATATTCCTTGAGAAGCAAACAATGCTTTCATTGTTATGGACCAATAACTGTGATTTTTCCCATTAAACTGTGGCAATTGGGAATTTGTCAAACCTGTTCCAGCATCTGCCATCTTTAACTCTATATAGGTAAAGAAGAGATACTGTCTATAAAATTAAAAACAAGTAAAAACTTTCTCTACTGGAAAAAATCTGCTCAATAAACTTCTTACAGCTCCTACAGTGAAAAACAAACTCTGTTTTTGACTCACTGAGTGCCTAAACCAGCTCTGATACAATGTTGGAATTTTCTGCTAAATTCCTTAACAAACAGACCAAAAAAAAAAAATGCTCTGTTTTTTCTCTGTTTCTGCACAGAAAACTGTAAATTTCGTTTTCTGGAAATGGTGTTGCAGCAACAGGATTCGGTGTTGCAGCAACAAGGAATAACAAACTGTTTTGTTAACACAGAAAAAAAACAGAAAACTGCTTTCTGGAATCGGTGTTGCAGCAACGTTGATCGTGGTGTTGCAGCAACACGTTTTTTGACATCAAGCCACTCGGTGTAACGGCAACACGTTTTTGACGCTAAGTCACTTTAAGAAAATTGACACTTTGGTGTTACAACAACTAAAATAGTTGGCGTCAAGTCACTTACAGACTTACAGTGAGACAATTGACGCCTTGTGTAACAGCAACTAAAATAGTTGGCGTCAAGTCACTTATAAACTTACAGAGTAATAATAACGTGCTTTTGACACTTGGTGTATCAGCAACAGAAAACAAGAAAAACAGTAAACTTGTATTCATAAACAGTAAACAAAACTGATACAAATTCGTCTTCCTCGTGACAGAGGGTTTACAGAAAGGAACACTTCAGTTCCAGAAATCAATTTTCACTATCTCTGAAAATTGCAGGTTCAGCACTACTGTGCATTTACACAAAAGACTCTATTTAGTCTTCTAACCTTCTCTCTTTCTCTCAGAGTACAAAAACATAACTGCTGTTCAAAATCTCTTACACTCACACAGAAAACAGAACTGCTGTTATTTTTCTCACTTGCACCTTACACAGAAAATAGAACTGATGTTCGTTGTATTTATAAGAAAATAAATATCTGAGTTTAAACAATAAACTAATCAAAATATCTATTGATGTTTATCTGTGTATTTATTACAGCAAGCGGTGATGACTTTATTAGTGGAAACAAGACGACAGTCTGCAGGGGAAATAAATTATGAATTTAATGCGCATTTAATGTGCAAAATATCAGTGGAGACTTTGCTACTTCCGACAATCTAAAAATATCTGCTGAAGATCAAATTTCTGTTCAGCATTAATTGGTTGCAATTGGAATTAAATTCCAGCATGTTCATCTAATTTGAATTAGTGTATTCCATACGGCATATGCATGAATAACATGCATGTAACATGTTCTGTAGTGTGAGAATCTTGTATTTCGATCTCGTGTAAGGCCATAAGAATTCTACACCGCTCGAATCGTTTTGTTTTAAAATATTGAAGTATTGGTTACATTTTGGTTTTAATGAGCCAGTCAATCTCATTTTCTACTTTTTTTCGCAAGATCAAGTTCTTGCTCAACGAGGATTACTTCTAGGACCTTGGTATCTGTCTCTCTTGGTTGATTCTCTTTGAAATTGTGTTTAGTCTTTTCACTTTTAACGATATGATATATATTTATGATTCGAAAAAGAAAAATTCATAGTGTTTTGTTATAATTGTATTTGTTATACAAATTAGTACAAAGGTTGATATTTGCTGAGAGGCATATATCAACCAAATGGAATTATATTGTGGGCACATACGCAAATAAAATTTAATTTATATTAATACACCCAAATATACAATGGATATAAATATTATTTCCCATCAATATTGTGCACAATGGTATAAATATTGTTTCCCATCAATATTGTGAATTATATTGACTAAACAAACACATCAATCAAACAAACAAAATTAGTGTGTGTTTCAGATATATTGAACAAACTCAATACAATACATGAGCGATATATTGAGAGTCATAAAATTCTAGGTCAAAACGTACTTGTGCTAGTGCCTAACCGCCTCCTGTCTGAGACCAAGAGTAGATTGAGAATAAGAGCATATTCTATTTAAAAATATATGAACCTTCTTTCAGACATTAATTTGCACTGGAACTTCAAATCTAGATGTGGGTTAATTAAGGTTTTAGGGGTTTTGTCAAATTTACAAGTGGATTAGTGCATTATTGCAGGTGATCAGATTTAGTGTCTGAGCTTTTAAATTGTATTAATATAATTTTGAGTAGTGTACCAAAAAAAAGTTGGAAAATCTAATTCTAACTATTTGATAAGTGTTATTGTTGTTACTTTACATGTTTGAGCAGTGTACCAAAAATAGGTTGGAAAATCTAATTCTAACTATTTGATAATTGTTATTGTTTTTACTTTACATGTTTTAGTTCAATTTTAGATAGTTTAGTTAAGTTGAGTTTCACTGCAGCCATATATCTAATGTTATCTTAATTTATTACTGATGTATCCAATGTAATCCTATCTAACTGATTCATAATATTAAGAAAAGTAATCCTTTGCTCCATGGTTTCTCTTCGTATCAAACCTAGATCGAATAAGACTCCAAAAATAGCAGCAGAGACCAAAAAATAGAAGAAGAGAAAAGTCTTCGTTGTTTGAAGAAACTAGTTGTGTGAAGTGGTCCTGCAAAGAAGGCAAGTCGGAATTTTAAAAGGAAATGTCTTTAAGAGAAAAAGTCTCCGCTGTTTGAAGAAACTAGTTGTGTGAAGTGGTTTTGTGAAGAAGGCAAGTCAGAATTTTAAAAGGAAATATCTTTAGTGCAAATTTTTGGAATTTCTAGTGTCGAAATCTTAGAAAAATTTGAAGTGAAATCTTGATTTTTGTTATTTAAACTGGTTTTTTTATTGTACATATGGGTTCAGCACCCTCAAAAACCCCTAGGGCACTTAGATTGAGCAGAGATTACCCATCAAACTTGTGATTTCAATAAATTCCTACTAGATTTTAGAGAAATTAGACCAAAAACCCACCAGAATTTTTTTTTTTAAATCACACTAAAAACAACTAGATTTTAAAAGGCCAAGAGAAATAATTAGATTGTTTCCTCAAGTTAAAAAGGAGACGAAATTTTTTTGTTTGTTTAAAAAGAATTGAGTGATCAACATACCCATGCTCATAAAACAAGTGAAAATATCTGGAAGTTCTCTGATGTCCTGCTTCCGATGATTGGTTTTAATTAGAGCACGTCACAATGAAAGTAAAAAGGAAATTAAGCCACGTTCTCTTTAAGGCAAGAACGTCAGCTGATTTGGGGGCATTTGACACTTATAGTCAAAAGGAAACTAAGCCTCTAGTAAATTATTTTCGCTAGTGAACCACCGACCCTTTATTCTAACAGAGTAGTATTCTAACAGAGTAGTCTAACGAGGTGGAGTAATTGCTCAGCCGGCTAAAAGTGGCTGGTGTTTTGGTAAAAAAATTCAAAAAATCTTGTAAATGCACTGTTTGAATCGTGTTTTTGATGGTGGAAATGGATTCAAGATCATCAACAAAAACATTTAGGACACCTAAAATTTTGAAGTTTAACAACTATAACTTGGATTTACAAAAATCCTTGCCAGATTTTCTCTAAATATAACCGGAATTTCCATAACTTTCCGGACAACTCCGCAGCCTCATTAGACCATGCCATTCTAAAAAGGGGAATTTCCTTTTAAGACCTAAGACAGGGTTGAACCTCGAATGTCAGGCAGGTCAACATTTCGAACCACGGGGATTATGACAAAATCCCTCGACGTAGAAAAGTCAAAGCTTCGTTTGGTATGTAAAAGATTTAGAGCGAAGCAAGAACATATATTTTTTTGAAGAAATGCTCATGGAATAATTAAAAAGCGACATGTGCATAGGTCAAATTTTTAAAAGGGGCTTTCTAAGATTTAATTTTTTTATTTAAAATTTTAAAAATGGTTTTATTTATGGATTTTATATCAAAAAGATTTATTTGAATTTTATAAAAAAAAATCATATTCTTTGTAGTGTTGTTTCATGTTATATAATAGAGAAATGACACCATAAATGTTGAAGGGTTTGCAGAGGTGTAATTTTATTTTAAGGAAGTCGCTATGTCTATAAGTTGATTTTTTTGTTGAGCCATAGTTAGACATTTTTTAGAAAAGGGGAAAAGCCAAGAAGTTAAGAGGCCAAGACAACCAAGGAGGCCTCAGATGTTCTTGAAAGGAGTTTTGGTGTAAAAGGGAGCAATCTAGCTAAAGATAAAGAGTTTGGTGAATCCCACTGTGCTCAAACATAAGTGGATGAAGATTTGGTGAATTCAACAACAAACCTCGCTGATGGCGATGAAGCAGTCAATGATATGCTGAATCCAACAATTCAATTTGTTGATGTCAAGTTTGATAAAGACTTGTTTCCTAATGATGAATGGTTGCAAATGTTGCAACAAAGAAATCATATCGACATGATGTTATTCGATGAGAGAAGCCCACTTGAGTTTGAAAACCAAGTGTAAGACAACTTGTCTGCAACAACACAAGTTAGTAAAGAAGTGGAAGTGATAGAGATAAAGACAAAGATACAGACAGAGGCAAAGAAGGAATCCCACACAGAGAAAATAGAGAAAGAGGAAGAGGCAGAGAAGGAAGCGCAACAAGAGAAAGCTCTTATTGCAAAGCAGGAGGAACATAACTAGATACAAACAGAGGCAAAGAAGGAGGCCCACAAAGAGAAAATAGAGAGAGGAAGAGGCAAAGAAGGAAGAACAATAGGAGAAAGATCTCATTTCATCATAGAAGGAACAAAACCAACATGGTTTTGTAGATGTTGTTTCACTTACCATTGATTTCCAATGTGCAGGTAAACATGACGATTATGAATAAGAGTTAAATTTCCTTGAAGCATGGATTGCAACACCACGCCTTGATAAGGTTTGCCTAGAAGCTGCAGAAATGAATGTTGAAGACACCATACATGATGAACACATCAATGAAATTATTAGGAATTGGAGTTTTGAAGAGATAATTTTTTATTCTCATCTTATGTTGCAGCAAATTGATGATGAAAAACACACTACAAAAGATGACATGTTGCAGCGGTCCACATACAAACATATTTTTAAAGAGATAGATGATATGCATACACAGTGTGGAACAAACAAAGAATTGCACCAACAAATGAAGAAACTGAGGTTTGAAGGATACAACAAAAATAAAAAGTTGAAAAAATTTAGAAGTTATAGGATCTGGAAGGAAACCGAGATGATATCAAAATTTTAACTTGTAAGATTAGCTGAGACATAGACCAACATGCATCTTTGTTTAATTTTTTTTTGGTTGAAACTAAGGGGGAGTGTTAGAGAATCTATTTCCAACCACCTGCTAGGAGTCATCATTGTTACTCCAAGTGTCCCAGTTCAGTTAAGTGGAGTTTCACTGCAATCATTTATTACTGATGTCTCCAATGTAATATTATTTAACTGATTTGTAATATTGAGAAGAGAAATCCTCTGCTCCACGTTTTATCTTCATTCTTTGTCAAACATTTCTCTTATTAATCATAAAACTAAGTTAATAATATGATAATTTAAATCAAAACTATTAATTCAACCACTAGATTATAATATAATATTTTTTTATAAATTAGAAAAAGTGATGAAACAATCACCAATAACATAAAAGAAAAGCTTCCACATTAATAAAATACAGTACTCAATTCAACTAAATTGTCATATTAAAATTAAAAAAACTAAAATATCACTAAAATTGAAAAAACTAAATATCACATTAACATAACAAAATGTAATTCAAAATATGTCATTTCACAGATGTACATTGTCAAAATTGATATATCTTCTCCTTGGAACATTTCTCCAATGACTCCCTCCAACTTTTGTGCAACCCATTTCCACTTAATTCCACACAAATCAAAGCAAATTTTGTGAAACCTATTTCATATTCTTTATTGGTTCAACTAATTGCACTATAACAAACCAAAACAACGTCGTGGGGATGACAATAACTACAAAATTGAAGTTGGAATTGAAATTGTGATCGAAATCAAAATTGAAACACGTAGTGGAAGAGAAACATTGTCAAAAGGGAATGGAAGAGGTGGCTTAACAGGTGGAAAATGATTTTCAATTTGATAATTTTGGTTTTGAAGCTGAAAGTTGTCATCTTCCATCTCCTAAACCTTTAATTTAATCTGTCTGATTGTGACATAAATGAAGAATATTCAGCGTATATGAAATCTCGACCATCCAAACAATTTTTAATTTATAAAGAATTAACATTCCTCGACCCAAATTCTAATACATACCATGCCTATTGGCATAGTTATGATCTTTTTTATTTTTCATAAAACTTTGTTGAAAGAAAATGTTGATTTGGTACAGGAGGAGATAAAGCAAAGCACGAGAGATGGGACGTCATCCAAGGGCGAGGATGAGCAAAAGTGTGCCTTGGGTGGAATGGAAAGTAAATGAAAAGGGAAGAAATCCCAATCCAATGCAGATTCAAGACAAGGGGACAAGAAGAAAGACTTATCGAGAATCAAGTGCTTTGACTGTCCTGCATTCATGCATTATGCTAGGAAGTGTCCACACAATAAAGCAAGCAAGAAGACCACGGGAGAAGTAGTGGGTGAAGCCGTGGATTCACAGTGATGGGTAGTGCGTGGTATCTCGACAACAGTGCCTCGTTCCACATGACGAGAAACAAATAAGTTTTCAGTGAATTGGAGAAGGATCTCTAGATGCACATCGAGATGGGAGATGATGGAAGGTATAACTCGACCAATATTGGTACAGTTACTTTTCATAGGGATTTTGGCTCCCCTCTCAGGTTCAAAGATTTGATGGTTGTACCAGGTATGAAAAAGAATCGAGTTTCTATAGCTAGCTTGGAGGACTGTGGCTACAATACTAAGAGACTTATACATAATGCGAGGGAGAATGTGGGTGCTCCTTCAAATCAGCACAAGTAGCGGAGGTCACCAAATCGGTACACAGGCTACATGGCTCTAATGACTGAGCTAGTGGATATTAAGCCATCCTCTTTCGAGGAAGCAATAGCAAAACCGGTATGAGTTGATGCTATGGTGGAGGAGTACAAATCCATTGTGAAGAATAGTTTTTGGGAAGTGGTACCAATACCGATAGACAAATCAGTTATGGGTTCGAGATGGATCTTCAAACTGAAGCATGTAGTAGATGGAAGCATAGAAAAGTAAAAGGCCTAATTTGTGGCCAATGGGTACTCTGAGGTTGAGGGGATTGACTATGATGATACGTTTGCTCCTGTAGCAAGGTACTCATCAATCATATCAATCCTTGCTTTGGCTGCAAAGATGGGGTGGAAGATCCACCAGATGGATGTGAAAACAACATTCCTCAATGGATTTATGGAGGAGGAGGTGTATATCGAGAAACCAGAAGGCTTCAATAATTTTGATCGAGAGTCTCATATGTGCAGACTCAAGCAAGTTTTGTATGGTCTCAAGAAAGCACCTCGGGCTTCATACATAAGGATCGATAACTATCTCACTAATTTGGGCTTCACCAAAAGTGAAGCAGATGCAAATCCCTTTCATATTTTGGTAGAAGGTAAATTTTTCATTATTTTTTATATGTTGATGAATTGATCTTGACTGGTGATGAGTAGCTGATCAAATCTTACAAGGAGGACCTTGCAAGAAAGTTTGTAATGAAGTACATGGATCTCATGCACTACTTCCTTGGGTTGGAAGTATGGTAAGGTGATGGGGAAACGTTTTTCTCTCTGGACAAGTATGCCAATGAGATACTTTAGGGGTTCCGCATGGATATGTGCAAACCCATGGAGACTCCTCTAGCGACAAATCAAAATAAAGAGGATGCCACTTCATGTGAGGAAGTGGGTGCGGTTGTTTACCAATAATTGGTGGGTTGACTCATGTATCTTGTGAAAACATGACCAGACATGTGCTTTGCACTCAACCTGTTGAGCCAAGCTATGGTTAGGTCAACCAAATTGTTTTGGAGAGGAGCTAAGCATGTTCTACGGTACCTCAGAGGCACTACCCAGTTTGGACTATGGTACAGACGGATAGAGGGAGTGAAGCTGTGTGGATTCACATATGCATATTAAGTGGGAAGTCCATCAAACTAGAAGAGTACATTAAGTGGAATTTTGGGTGTTGGATCCATAGCGATCTCTTGGTACACCCGGAAGTAGAGATCAGTGGAACTCAACTCAACAGAAGTAGAATACATGGCTGCAAGTCAAGCATCATGTGAGGTGGTGTAGATGAGAAAGATACTTGTTTGGTCAGATGAGGGATCCTACTGTGATTTACTGTGATAATCAGAGTTGTATCAAACTCTTTGAAAATATTATTTTTCATGATGGATCCACGTATATTGATATCTAGTATCACCATCTGCAGGATTGTACGCAGAGGCAGATTATGTTGTTGCAGTACATTCCAACAAAGGAACAAGGTGTCGATATTTTGACAAAGCCCTTGTCAAGGGTGAAGTTCAAGTTCCGCAGCTGCGGGATAGGGGTGGTTGTTAATCCCTTTCTTGCTTGGAGGGAGTGTTGAAAATGCAACAAGAAAATCTAAGTTTGACTTTGCCTTGGTCAAACTAGAGAAATTCGAATTTCTATTTCAACAAAAATCTTCGAGGTAGTTAACTAAGGTGACATGGCACTTGTCACTCAATTAACTTAGTTAATTAGAGTTAGGGAAGCTTTATTTCATTTCAGTATGTTTCATTTCTAATTTCTAGCAGTATTTTTTAGTTAATTTGAGATGTTTTAAGTTTAACTAGTTCTAACTGTCAAAAGAACTAGTGAAGGTCAAGTTTTGGAAATGGAAATTCAACCACACTTAATGATCAAGTAGTTAACTATTCAATCTACCCAAAATAACTATTGCATGCAGAGAATTCAAGTTACCCATTTGAGATGGAGATTCCAAGGCAGTGTACTCTCATTTGTAGCATATTCCAATGTGTACAGGTGGTGCATGTAGTTAGAGTAAGGATCCTAGGGAATTACGCAATTCAACAGTGGGAAATTCCTAAATAATAGGGGACAATTTCCCAATGAAACAACACAAGGAAATAGGACCTTGGAGGGCTTCAAAATTGGCTCAGCGTTGGCTAGAGTTAGTTAGTCAAGTAGAAGGATGAGCTATAAACTTGCATGGTGTTCTCAATCTTGAGCAATCATATGAATTTTATCTCTATTCTCTGATTAACACAATATATATAGTAAGGGGTTTTGGGAAGTTGCTTTTCCCTAGATAAATTTTTGTGCATGTGTGATGGTTCCTTTTTCATGTCCATGATTTGTGTTCCAAATGGTGATTTAACTTGTACATATCTGTAGAGTACCTTCAAGTCTTGTGATTTAGTAAATTTCATGAGCAGTATTGAATCTACACATTAATTTCTACAACTTGCCCCTATTAAAGAACTCCATCTTCGAAAATAAACAAAAGTGAAGAATTTATACATTGTCCTTATATTGAAATGTAAATAGTGTTTGGCTTCATCATGACAATGTTATATATATATATATATATATATCAATTGGAGTTATCTAGGGTGGTTGGGCATAATCGATCTTCCCCACCGAGATTCAAATTCCCTAATGACATGTTGAGTTATAATTCCTTGATAATTATTGTTTTATTAGCTTTGATCCTTGTGAGATCTTAAGTGAGTATATATGTACCCATATTCAAATGCCCCTAGTGACATGATGAGCTATAATGCATTGATAAATGAATATTGTTATATTAGTTTTGATCCTTGTGAACGCTTGAGTATATGTGTGGGTTTTCATACTACCAAAAATCCCACTCTTTTGTTGCATTGACTTTGAACCTTATGAACTAGCACATGTGTGGGTTGGGGTGGTACCAACAACCTCACTCTATTGTTGTACTGGCTTTGAACCTTGTGAACTCTTAAGTGAATATATTTGTGGCCCGAAGTCGTAGAAACAACTTAACTCTAGCTTTGAAGCTAACACAATGACTAATTTCTTTCATATATATATGATCTCTAATTATTTTATTATACCTATAACATGCACGGTATTATGCATTCAATTTTTCTTTGACATTGTATTAGTTTTCTTTTCACCAAAAAATTATGATTATTATTTAACTTTATTTATTTGTAAGATGATTGGTTGAGGTCTTACTATGGGTTGTTTATTAACTTTCATTTCTATTAGTTACTAATTTTTTGTTTTAGTTTTATTTCATTTTATTTAACTTTGTGATTTTTTTTCCTTTTTCTAATATTTCTATTTT
>APFE031166382.1:139706-176661 GCA_000404065.3 Pinus taeda | reverse complement strand
TAAATTGTATATTTTTTTTGAAGTTTGGTAGGACTACAACTTCGTCATGTCCAACTTCTCACCCTGATGGGAGCATAGCACAAGATTTGAACCCAATACTTCCCATTCCAATAAAATTGTATATTGTTAATATAAACAATTTTAATTTTTGGTAATGGCATTTAACAATACAATACTTTATTTGTTGTTTTATTTTTGCCATGAAATTTTGTCTTTATTTTCTTTTCTTTTTTGTATATGAGTGCAATATTTTATATTAATAATAACAAAATTTTATGTATGTAAATATTTGTCTTTATGTCTTTATTATTTAGTTTAATTAAACTATATTTAAGCTAAACAATAGGTACTAACTACTATGTAACCCTTATTTATAATTAACATTATAATATGAGTCTATTTATCAACATTTTCTTAATATAACATGTCAACTCCATATGAAATACATAAAATTATATATAAAAATATCCATCACTCTTATATATAATATATAAAACACTTCATATATAATTAAGGAGAATTTTTTTTCTTCACTTTCTATTAAGGAGTTAAACAAGGTTTCCCCCTCTCCCCTACCCTATTTGGCATTTACATCGACAAGATAGAAGGTTGTTTAGAGGAAGCAGGATGTGCTGGCACAATCTTAGCTGGGATAGTCATCATCGTTCTTCTCTACGCTGACGATATTGTTCTTCTCGCAAGATGCCCATATGATCTTGATAAGCAACTTATACTTCTTAAGGATTTTTGCTCTACCATGGGTATGATTGTTAACACTCACAAAACAAAAGTTATGATTATCAAATCCAAGAAGGATACTTACGCTAATTTTATCTATGGCAATAGTAACTTGGAGGAAGTGTCTTCCTAAAAGTACCTAGGAATTGATATTCATCACAAGCTCAACTGGAACTATAGCATTGAGAAAAGGATTAATGGGGGATGGAAAGCTTATTTTGGTCTTGAAAATAATTGTAAAATGGAAAACCTCGTAGTGTGGGATAGAAAGAAGTTCCTCTTTGAAACTTTAGTCACTCCAGTTATCTTATATGGATGTGAGATTTGGGGTTGTAGCATCTCTAGAGAAACCTGGAGAAAGATTGAGCAAATCCATAAGCATTTTATAACATATAACCTCAAAATTAAAAGCAACACACCCTATCCTATTCTCCTTATAGAAGTGGGTATTTCCCCTATCGAGAGCCTAGCTATGACTAGGCTTCGATTGTACAAGCACAAATTAAATAACATAGGAGACCATATACTTCCTAAGCTAGCTTTAAATTCCAGCCAAAACCACCTAACGCTCAAATGAGGTTGGTATAAAGACACCAGGGCCTAGTTAAACCATTTGGAGATCGACGAGAACGTTGCATTGCAAAACATTAATAACATTAGAAAAATTGTTAATTCCAAGTTCAAAGAAAAAATGTGGTGTGAGAAAGATTTATCACCTAAAAGAAAATTAAGATATTATAAGGAGGTCATCAACCCCACCCTAGAAGATCAAAAGTATCTCTCTGTTTTAACTAGTTCAAAGAAGAAAATTAATATAGGCAAGATTAGAATGAACTCTCATGAGCTCCATAGTGATACATATTCTTTATAGTAGGATATAAAAAGTGTTTATGAACCTAATAATTTGTTTTTTGAATATTTATTTAAATTTTATTTTTTAAAATTAAATCATATAATTTATTTATTTAATTGTTACTATATTGTAGACATAAGGACTTTTTTATATACAATTATTGATTTGTAATAAGTGACACAAACTTGTAGGTTATTTGTTAACTTTTTTTGGAGGGTTTTCCAACACTTTTTCTTGTAGGTTATTTGTTAGGTTTTTTTGGAGGGTTTTTTAACACTTTTTCTTCATCGAATACATACACTATAGATAAGAGATATTGTCTATCTATTAGATTTTTTTGGAGATTTTGATAGTGTTTAGGCATTTTTTTGGGTTAAATTTTTATTTTTTTTAAAATTAGGTTTTGACTACATATTCGAATTCAATATAGTGAAAAAATACACTATAGATAAGAGATATTGTCTATCTATTAGATTTTTTTGGAGATTTTGATAGTGTTTAGGCATTTTTTTGGGTTAAATTTTTATTTTTTTTTAAATTAGGTTTTGACTACATATTCGAATTCAATATAGTGAAAAAATACACTATAGATAAGAGATATTGTCTATCTATTAGATTTTTTTGGAGATTTTGATAGTGTTTAGGCATTTTTTTGGGTTAAATTTTTATTTTTGTTTAAATTAGGTTTTGACTACATTATTCGAATTCAATATAGTGAAAAACCCTTGGCCATGTAAATTGCGGAGACCTCACAATTCAAACATGTGATTTTAGCAAATCTTTGTTGGATTGCCCAAAATAACCCATAATACTCATAGACTTGATAAAATCATAAATCTGAGTTGTGAACTTTCCACAATTAAAATTCCCTTTTTCAGATATTAAATTCATATATAAAATAAAAAACATAATTTAAAACAACAATAATAAAAATTTAAAAAAAATCCACCAAATTTCAATCAAATTCTCTAACAAAAAAACTATTAGTTAAAAAAACCTACCTTTATTTAAAAAAAATCATATACTCCTTAATTGTCCAACTTTAATATTCAATCCTATTCTCTTTCAACGTTGACTTCGTTCCGTTATTTTTAATAGTTTAAAAAAAATCCTTCCTTTATTTAAAAAAAAAAAATTCATATGCTCCTTAATTGTCCAACTTTAATATTCAATCCCATTCTCTTTCAACGTTGACTGCGTATGATGCGGTGATTTCTATCTTCATATAGCTATATAAATAAACTCCTAAAGAATTCCAAAAAATTCTTACATGATTATTTTTTTCAGAAGAAAAAAGCGAGATATATTATATTGAGATCATATAATTGCAGATGTGAGACACATCCAGATAGTGTCGAATACATATGTGCATATAACTGAGCGATAAAGATGATATGAATAAAGAATTCCAAAAAACTAACAATATTTTTAAATTTTATAAAATTATTATAACATATGTGAACAAATTTACAATTCCATGTTATATCTAATCCATATTTTTATTTAAATGATGTATATTTTTTTATAGAAATGTCAAAGGTCTTATGAAGTAATATAGAGGGTTGCGGGTTGCATAAAAGGTTAATATATATTTTTATATACATGATCTATATTTATCTATTAAATATTTTTATATACGTGATTTATTAATATTTAATATACGTGATTTATTTTTATTTATTAATGTTAAAGTTTTTTTATTAAATAAAATTTTAAATATTTTATAATGATGATGATGGTGGTTAACGTCCACTGGGACCAAATTTTGGTCTATCGGACCTAAAGAATCGAATTATTTAGTTTGATTTAAGATTTTATTCCTATGCTCTGTTATGAACCAGCTCAAGAAAAGAGAGAAAAGATAGATCAATGCCTTACAATTCAGCCTCTTCGAGGGGGCAACCTCCTTTACATTACATAAATGAACAATTCTTGGATGATACAAATGAAAAGACATCCTTTATATATATATGAGTCTAAGGGGTCATAATATAATCATAGTTGACATAACAATAATAATGTAAGGGCACAATAATAACAATAGTGGGCTTCTATGGGGCACAATAGTAACAATATGGGCACTACGTGGGTACATCAATATAATAAGGGGGTTGTACTAATAATAATAAGGGGTTACACTAGTATTATACGGGCCTAACATGCCCCTCTCCTTCAAAAGGTGTTGTCCTCAACGCTTAGTAGTTCTTGATGCTTTTGTATAAACTTCTTGTCCTCCGATGCGGAATCTTCAGCGGGTAAGTTTTTCCACTTCATGAGATACTCTGAAATTGATTGATTTCATAGTTGTCGGGTTCTTGCTTCTGTGACTGCTCGAGGTTCCAATATGATCTTTCCTTCCTCGTCAATTTCTGGCAATATTGTTTGAATTGGGATCTTTTGCAACTTTTGAATAAGTGGCCATACTTCTTCGTCCTTCTTCCATTCATCCCTTGCTTCGTTTATCCAATCTGGTTGGATAATAGAAATAGCACAAAACAATGCTTCCACATCCTCATCCTTTCTTGAGAGTGCATCTTGAAGTGTTTTTTGTTTCATTCGATTTTGCACCAAAGTGGCGTTATCCTTTAAAAGTTGGAGAACTTGTTGTTGATGCTCGATGTGATCATTCACTGCTTGAACCTTTTTCTTCTTGATATGTCCTTCTATCTTTAGAGTTTGAGGAGTGGTAATTTCTTCCAATCCTTTACAAGATATGGTCGGATTCATTTCTTGATGCTTGATGTGATCTTTCACTTCTTGAACATTTTTCTTCTTGATATGTCCTTCCATCTTGATAGTTTGAGCAGATCGTACATTTTCACCTGCCAGATCTCAAAGTTGTTTTTGCCATTAAACTTCTCGATCTCAAAACGAGCACTTTGAGTTTTTGCCATATTGTATCAACCAGACAATCTCCAATTCCAACTTGTTAATAAATCAAATAAATATTTAACAAAAAATGCCTTCGCCTTCTACTATACTGCCTTTATCTTATCATACAATCCCTATGTTGTACAAACTGCTGATTACAAATAAAAACAAATAACAAAATTGCAGTTTTTACCAAAGCGATCCTCGCTTAGCGCGCCAAAAGGGTCTTGGCACTTCCTCAACAACAGACTATCCGTGCTAGAAGCAAAAACGGTTAGAGTAACAAGATTTGCGCGCTTATACCCGTCGGATCCGCGCCAATCGGGATATTGGCGCTCTAGCACGAGTATTAAGCTCAGATCTGTGCCAATTGGCGTGTCTGTTCCGAAATAAAACACGCCAACCTATTCACTGCCAGAAATTGGCACGACTATCTTGCCTAAAACCGCGCCAATCGCCAATCGCCAAAAAACTCCACCTTCCGTAGCTCTGTCACACCCACGCACCCACTCCTCAACATGCTCTGATACCAATTGTTAGAGCAAACAGTGCGCAACGGAAAATAAAAGACATACACAACATATAAAATCATACACAAATGACACAATGATTTAACGTGGTTCCCCAACCAATCTGGGCTACGTCCACCAAACAGAGGCATCGACAATCTTATTATTAAACAGGAGATTACAAATAAATTATTTCCTCACACACTCTCTACCATCATATCCTGTACGGGCATATATTTTTATAGCTAAGAGAATAAAACTGACTCATAAATTCTCTCACAACAAATATAAGATGCATTAGCTCCTCCTCAACAAAATAGAGCTAATATAGCAACAAATCCTAATGTTGTCACCTACATGAGATTTTTGCCCAATTTATTAAAACCGAAAATCTTAACAAATTTTTAATTATTCAATGTGGTGAAACCATTTTTAATTTTATATATATATTTATTTAAATGCAAGAACCATTATTTTATTGCAAATTATCATCAACATCAATTCAGTGCTCATCCGGTTGGAGAAGTTAATGAGTTGGTAATATGACTAGCATTATGAGTTGTACATTGACTTCTACGAATATGTATCAGCCCCGGGATGTCTTTTTTTAATAAATATTATTTAATAACATTATTTTGTCGAATTTGGTTTGTAGTAAAAATTAAATTTTATAAAACATTGAAAAAGACATATATATATATATATATATATATATATATATATATATATATATATATATATATATAATATATATATATATATATTATATATATATATATAATTTTGATACTTAAATTTTTCCTCAAAATAAATGTGTTTTCATTAATATAAAAAGAGTATATATATGTTGGTGCCCACACACAAACATAGTTTAAAACATTCACAAAACGGTA
The DNA here is from genome assembly GCA_000404065.3 of Pinus taeda. Lineage (NCBI taxonomy): Eukaryota > Viridiplantae > Streptophyta > Pinopsida > Pinales > Pinaceae > Pinus > Pinus taeda. The sequence continues at coordinate 170,797 of APFE031166382.1, read as the reverse complement.
CTTTAGTAGATCACGAGAGTATAACAATATAAAATATTTAACACTATATAAATAATGTCTAAATAGATATACATATATATTTCTGGATAAACATCAAAAGCCAACAATCCAAAAAAATCTAAAAAAACTTATCGCAACAAATATAGAGCAACCATCATCACAAAAATCCAAAGGAATCCACAATGTTTGATCATGTCAAAACTAAAGAGATTGAGGTCGTGACCTGTAGGGAGCTAAATTCTCCTCCTTCTCACTAGTGAGCCATTTTGATATTTTCAAGGAAAATGTGTCCTTCCTCTATCTGCAAGTCGTTCTTTGAGAGGGTGTCTGCCTTACAATTCATTTTTCTATGTATATGGAGAATAGATAACAATTGAAAGTGCTCCCTTAATACCTGGATTTTGTCCAACCAACACTGAAGGAGAAGGAGAAGTGCCTGCAAGTTGCTCTCTATTCAACCAATCTACAGCACACCCTAGAGTTGCCCAAAATCTATAGGGAAGTTATCTCCATAGATGCAACGAATATATAAGAGTCCAAGATGCAATGATCTTTGCTTCTCTGTTATAACCACTTCCAACATTCAAACAGACAAGAACAATGATATCAACAAGAAGGATGATATGAACACCACATGCACAAATGGCCCACTACTATGCCTTATCAAAGAAACCAACATAATCCATCATAGGAGCCATCAGAAAAGGTATATAGCAAAACTTTCTAGACGGCAAGGTCAAAGATAGTCATAAAAAAACCTAGTATCAGAGGAAGAATCCAGGAGATGTCGAAAATATGGGCCTTCAAAGATCTTCTTGTTGTGGACTTTCCATATGCTCCATGGATGAGATTGGCACATATTTATAGCACCCCAAATTACAAACCCATCATTGAATCAAAGATTCCAGAAAATTGATTGGACCACATTCCCGAAGATTAAGTGTGAACAATGAGTCATACCACAAGGCTCTAGAGAAATTAGAGTTAAAGAAAAGGTGATCCACATTTTCAGATCCCTACATACAAAGGATACAAATGTTTGTACCTTTGAATTCGTGTTGAATCAAGTTATCGTAGGTCAAAATCCTGTTGTCCAATGCCAAGAAGATAAAACACTTAAGTTTTGGAGGGATTGGTCATTTCCTAATGATTTGCTTCCACCAATTTACACAAGACAAATCAAAATTTTTAGTGATGACATCATAAGCGAATTTGGCCATGACCTATCCAGTGAATGCATTCCCAAGCCAAAGAGTGGTATCGTACCTGTTGTTGAGTAAGAACCCACTACATGACAAATTAGATATTAAGTCATCTCACTCGAAGGTTAGATAGCCCCGAAGGCCTAGATCATGAGAGTTAATCCATATACCATTTTTTTGTTCCTATGCACTAGGAATGTAGGCATGACCAAGCTTATAGATCCCACGAAAATTCAATACAGTAATAAGATGTGGACATAGATTGTAAAAGGTCAACTTCCTATTAAAAGGGTCTGTTTCTAGACAAATTTTGTCTCCATGCCCAACATTCCATGCCATCCACCTTATGATCCACAAGATTGCATCCAGTAGACTCCTTCATATGTTTTAACCCCCAACATAATTCAAATTATTGTTAGGAACAATGATAGGTAGATTCTTCAAATATTTCTCTACAAAGATATTGCTCCAAATTTCAGAACTAGTTATCACCCTTTAAAAAGTTTTCATAGCCAATGTTAAACCATACCAGTGGAGGTTATTAAAATCCCAACCCCCATTGTATTTTGGATGTGAGAGAGTCTCCCATTTAACTACATGAAAGCCACAACTTTTCTATTATCCTACCCATAAAAACTTAGACATAATATATCTGATCCTCCCAAGAATTGTTTTAGCAACCTTTGAAAGAAAAATCCATAAGGAAAGTATGCTTTCAAAGACGTATTTCACCAATATCATCCTCTCACCAATGGATAACCATTTGTTACATCAAATACTAATACGATGGTCAATGCGCCTCTCTAAACACATCCAATCCTCCACTAGATAGCAGTTTGGCTTAAGGTGAAAGCCAATATAGGTAATATTGTGCTCCAATTGTGTCATCTTGTAAGGAAGGAAGGTGGTAATGGATCGAAAATTTCAGCAGGGATATTGTGTTCAAAAATGAGAATGTAACTGAGATGACCAACATTCCATTCGCAACACAAAATGAATAGCACTACAAAATTTGCAAAGGTGATGCAACACATTATCCATTTCATCACCTACCAATCCATCCTAGGTTCACAAGTATGCTTCAATGTTTTAGTTTAGCAATTTGATGAGAAATTGTCCATGTCAATGGAAAGGGCTTCATTGTTAATCATATTGGCATGTATTGTTTTACAATTATTAATAAAACAAAATGGTTGCATTCTATTTCAAATCATTTGTATGTATCAAGCTTTCGATTGCATGGTGGTAGCTTCACACATTCTCTCTCTCATATCTCTCTTTTTTTAATTACATAAAAGAAAATCACACATAAAAATATATTTAGTGCTAACAAAATCAAGCATTTTTAAAAATTATCTAATAATATGGTAATTTATTTAATTTGATTTTTTACCTACTAAACTATTTGATATGCATAAAACATCCTAATCATAAAGATTTCCATAACTATTACTAAATATTAAAATTAAAATGAAAATTTGAGTTTGTGTAATAACTCATGAGTTCAATTAGAGAAATCATTAATAAATGCTCTTGCATCATGGACATTATTTCTACTTTGGTCTGTACACAATTAAAAAGGGGGAGTTTTAAGACAATATTTAAGACATTTTCTTAGTAGATTGTATTCACTCCAGACAAAAAAGACTTGTAAATTGTCTTAAATATTGTCTTTAAGTGAGTGTCTCGAATTATCGTCTTAAGAAATTGTCTTTATAAAGACAATATAGAATATATGTATTATTGTCTCTTAAGAGACAATTCATTTTTTTCTCTGAAGAGACAATAGCTACGATTAAAGACATATTGTCTCTCTAGAGACAATATGTATTTAATCCCATATAGAGACAATATGTCTTTAATCCCAATTATTGTTTCTCTAGAGACAATAAAAAATTGTCCTTAGAAAAAAAATATAAAATGTGAATCTCTTTGCTTCTTTAATGACTAATTCATGTTAGGGCGTGAAGAAATTGAACCACCAGCCTCCTACTTGCAAGGCAAGTGCTCTTCCATTCAGCTAGCATCCTTTAAAGATATATGTTATCTCGATAAGAAAAGAAAAAAATCAAACAAAAGGAATGTCATAATGCCTTATCTTGGTAATATCACTCAAATATAAAAGTACGTCTGGTCAATATGGCAATCAAATCCAAGTATTGGCTTTTACTCTCTCCAAATCCATGAGCTTTCAAAGCACCAACCTTCAATGCACCCCAAAGCTTGTTGACAACAATAGTAACTAAGGTTCTCGTTCAATGTCCTCCGCAATGATCAAAATGGGATACCTCCCACGGATGGCATCTTCTAATATTTTGATCATGTCTCTTGCATTTGTGATCTTCTTATCAACCAAAAAAAGTTGCAATTTACAATAAATAAAGATTCAATTCCAGTCCTTGATAAGTAGAATGAAAAAGAAAAAAAAACAAATAGATATTTAGCAACCCTATGCTTCGCAATGCTCATCTTTCCTTTTTATCATTAAATCAACACTCCCAATTTAATAAACAAACAAAAAAATACCTTGAGGAACAAAATATACAATTTCATAAAAACCAATAAAACCCAAAATCAACCTTGAGGGTGTATGCTATGCATACTAGTAAGATGGAAGTGACTAGGAAATCATTTCACAATTTCATTGAGAGCAAGGGTTAAGAACCAGATAGAATTTCTTGGAACCTTGATATAACAGGGTTTCTACCAAGCTCGAACCTTGCAAAACATCAAAGTTCCACCTATATTTATGCCAAGTGTGTATGGCGATGAAATATTAAGGGTTTTATTTAAAAAAGAGTGTGATTTTCAACTATTTTGTCTCACATTAGAAGGATAACAAATGAATAACAACACAAAAAAAACAAGAAACTTATTTTGCATCAATTACCTTGCAATTATCATACTCAATGAACATCTTCTCATTATCTATCACAAAGTGTGGATAAATATAACCACAATCAAATTGCATTCCGTCCACAACATACAAATTATTTTATGTGTGTTTTCCTTCTTCAGGTGTCACAACAACTTTCCTTCCAACTTTATTCAAAGCCTCTGTTATCATTTTTCCTATTTCATAGTTATTCATAGCACTCATTGAAGAAACATCTACTAATTCACTGTCTTCAACCTAGAAAATAATATAGATTTCAAAGATTTAACATGTACAACCATTTACACATAATAAAATTTCCAAAAATACAAATGTTTCACAAGAAACTCTTCAACATGCTACCCCGAAATAAGGATTAAACGATAATGCTACATAAAATATTTCCGTAATAAAAGTTCACCTCAACCATAATATTAAACCCTAATGACCATCGTAAATAATAGAGGGAATATAGAACATCTATGATGCCAACCACGTGAAGACTAAAATAAATCTAATGGGATGTTATTTATGTGCACTACAAAATTTGCAAAGGTGATGCAATCCATTATCGATTTCATCACCTACCAATCCATCCAAGGTTCACAAGTGTGCTTCAATTTTTTAGTTTAGAAATTTGATGAGAAATTTTCCACGTCAATGGCAAGGGCTTTATTGTTTATCAGATTGGCATGTATTGTTTTACAATTATTAATAAAACAAAATGGTTGCATTCTTTTTCAAAACATTTTTATGTGTCAAGCTTTTGATTGCATGTTGGTAGCTTCACACATTCTCTCTCCCATATCTCTTCATTTTTAATTACATAAAAAAAACCATACATAAAAATATATTTAGTACTAATAAAATCAAGCATTTTTAAAAACTATCTAATAATATGGTAATTTATTTACTTTGATTTTTTACCTACTAAACTAATTGATATGCATAAAAACATCCTAATCATAAAGATTTCCATAACTATTACTAAATATTAAAATTAAAACGAAAATTTGAGTTTGTGTAATAACTCATGAGTTCAATTAGAGAAATCATTAAGAAATGCTCATGCATCATGGACATTATTTCTGGTTTGGTCCATACACAATTGAAAAAGGGGGAGTGTTAAGACAATATTTAAGACATTGTTTGAGTAAATTGTATTAACTTGAGACAAAAAGGGCTTATAAATTGTCTTAAATATTGTCTTTAAGTGAGTGTCTCAAATTATTGTCTTAGGAAACTGTCTTTAAAAACACAATATAGAATATGTGTATTATTGTCTCTTAAGAGACAATTCATTTTTTTCTCTGAATAGAAAATAGCTATGATTAAAGACATATTGTCTCTATAGAGACAATATGCCTTTAATCCCATATAGAGACAATATGTCTTTAATCCTAGTTATTGTCTCTCTAGAGACAACAAAAAATTGCCTTTAGAAAACAAAAATATAAAATGTGAATCTCTTTGCTTCTTTAATGACTAATTCATGTTAGGGCATGATGAAATTGAACCACCAACCTCTTACTTGCAAGGAAAATGCTCTTCCATTCAGCTAGCACCCTTTAAAGAAATATGTTATCTCGATAAGAAAAGATAAAAATCAAACAAAAGGAATGTCATAATGTCTTATCTTGGTAATGTAGCTCAAATAGAAAAGCACCTTCGGTCAATATGGCAATGAAATCCAAGTATTGGCTTTTCCTCTCTCCAAATCCATGAGCTTTCAAAGAACCAACCTTCAATGCACCCCAGAGCTTGTTGACAACAACAATAACTAAGCTTCTTTTTCAATTTCCTCTGCAATGATCAAAATGGGATACCTCCCACGAATGGCATCTTCTAATATTATGATCATGTCTCTTGCATTTGTGATCTTCTATCAACCAAAAAAAGTTGCAATTTACAATAGATAAAGATTCAAATCCAGTGCTTGATAAGTAGAATGAAAAAGAAAACACAAACAAATAGATATTTAGCAACCCTATGCTTAGCAATGCTCCTCTTTCTTTTTTATCATCAAATCAACACTGCAAATTTAGTAAACAACAAAAAACTACCTTGAGGCAGAAAATATGCAATTTCATACAAACCAATAAAACCTAAAATCAACCTCGAGGGTGTATGATATGCATACTAGTAAGATGGAAGTGATTAGGAAATAATTTCAAAATTTTATTGAGAGTAACGGTTAAGAACCAGATAGAATTTCTTGGAACCTTGATATAACCGGGTTTCTACCTAGCTGGAACCTTGCAAAACATCAAAGGTCCACCTCTATGTATGCCAAGTGTGTATGGCAATGCAATATTGAGGGTTTTATTTAAAAAAGAGTGTGATTTTCAATTATTTTGTCTCACATTAGAAGGAAAACAAATGAATAACAACACAAGAAAGAAACAAGAAGAAACTTATTTTGCATCAATTACCTTGCATTTATCATACTCCACAAACATCTTCTCACTATCTGTCACAATGTGTGGATGAATATAACCACGATCAAATTGCATTCCCTCCACAACATACAAATTATTTTATGCACGTTTTCTCTCTTCAAGTGTCACAACACCTTTCCTCCCAACTTTATTCATAGCCTCTGTTATAATTTTTCCTATTTCATAGTTATTCATAGCACTCACTGAAGAAACATCTACTAATTCACCATCTTCAACTTGGAAAATAATATATATTTCAAAGAATTAACATGTGCAACCATTTACACATAACAGAATTTCCAAAAATACAAATGTTTCACAAGAAACTCTTCAACATGCTACCCCAGAGTAAGGATTAAATGATAATTCTACATAAAATATTTCCATAATAAAAGTTCACCTCAACCATAAGATTGAACAACTACAACTATTAAATTTCTAGCAAGACCACACAACCAAATGTATTCCTCAAGACAAATATTGAATGAAAAATGAAAAAAATAGTGAAACCAAAAATACCTTAGGCAACTAATTCATTCAGTTAGATGCAACGCCAAACCATCAAAAAAATATAAAGCCAACCTTCTCAAAATATGAGGATTTCCCTCCTTTAACAAACATTTGTGTTCTGAAAGAATGTCCTTTGTTTTCATGTCACTGCGCCTAGTAATTTGAATGAGCTTGTGATTTGAAATGGGGCACCAAAGGCTTCTTGTTAGCCTACAAGAACCTCTCCCGCTCCAAAGCTTATATATTCCCAAGCTCTATGCTTATGATTGACCATTTGCGGAATAAATAACTTGAAATAGGTGTATGCTTTTAGTTTTCCTTTGAATACCTAATTTCCTTAAGTTTATTTGCTTAAATTGATATATAAACACACATAACAGTAAATGCAGCAAATAAACAAACACATAAAGACAACAAGTTTAATTAGGAGTTCACCATGATATCTTGGGCTACGTCTCCATGAGTTCTAGTCAACTCAAGTAAGCTCTTTGGGATTATGGTAATGTTTCTTTTACAAGTTCCACACTTAACTCCATTGGTTTACAACTGAACCTATGGATTTAGAATACCATCTTGTCCCGCGAGTTGTCCATCCTCTGTAGACAGATCTAGGCTTCTCTGGACTAGATTCCTTCAATCAACGCTCGAGGCTATCTTGACCTCCTGGCTTGCACCAACTCCCTCAGAATTATTTCACTGTCTCTGGAATTCCTTCTTTTGTTTTCAGGACACTTCGGACATCAGCAATAGCTTGATCATTTGATTTCTTTGTTGTTCTGTAACTTCATTACAACCCATGGCTCTTAGAAGTATGTTTTGAGCTCTCTAGCTCTAGCTCTCTAACTAACTGGCTTTGGCTCTCAGTTCTCTGGCTCATCTGGCTCTAGCTCTCTTATCTATCTGGCTCTGTCTGTCAGGCTCTACCTCCAAACTTTGGTGGCTCTGCCTATATCAAGCCTACCACCTCTGGTGGCTCCTTTGGACTGCAACTCTGCCTCCAACCTCTAGTGGCTCTGCCTCCTTTTGGCCCACTGGCTCTGAAGCACTTGGCTCTCAAACTCTCGGGCTCTCTTTCCCTTCCTCTTCCTGAGGAATCATCCTTTTGAAATTCGCCCCCAACCTCTTGTGGCTTCTGCTTCTGCTTGGCTCTCTGGCTCTATAGCTATCTTGCTCTCTAGCTCTCCGGCCTTCAAGCTCTCGGCTTTGTGGCTCTTTACCCAACAGTGAGCTCCCTGAAGGGAGACTAGCTTCTTCGCTTGGTTCTCTGTCCTTTGAGGAATCCTCCGACTCTGTGGCTTCCATTCGTTCCTCTGTCCCCAATAATGAGGATTCATCCCTTTCCAGCTTTTCAGCTCTATGTGCTTCATAATGCATTCTTGTTATAGAAACGCCCGCTTATAGCGTGGCACAGGTGCGATGGACTATTCCTAATGGAAATGAACCGGCGTGGATGGGGAACCAGTCGTTTTTCCTTCCTCTGGCATTCATTCCCATTATAGCTAAACAACGACATACACAGGCCAACGCACAAAAAAGACATCACGAGCCTTTTAGCTGGACTTCAAATAATATGCAATCGCCCCTATAATCCTTTCGAGTCTATCCTTTCATGTCATATCACAGTCGCTTTGTATAGGCCAAAATCCCAAATACATGGAAAATTCAAAGAAAATCCGCAAATCCGGATTTCAAATATTATGAAATTGCATCCATATCCTTATCAGGTCCGGCCTTTATCACATGTCACAATCGCACATTACATTAGCATGGCCCCTTTATGCGATTGTTGATTGCATATCTCAATCGCATGTCGCAAGTCGCAACGGCCCTTGTATCGAGGATTCGTCGATCGTCGATCGTCGATCGCTCTATCGGTGCTATCACTATTGACTCATCACATTGGCATATCACATTGGTGATGTCGCATATAACAACCCTCTTGGTATTTGCCCGACCCGATCACCAATCGTCGATATCGCAATTGTTAATCACACATGTAAATGGCCCGGGGTTCCGATATCGCACAAAGCCTTCCTCCGATGCAATATGTCAGAGATCGCTAATCAAGGAGTCCTTCCACCTTTTCTTAAGTCCTCCCTTTGAACCTTTCTGATGCGACAGTTACATATAACTCTGCCTTTGACCCTTTTCTTTATCCAACTCGGATTTACAAAGGATTTGTGCCATATAGCACCTTTTACCTCTTATATGAAGTCTTTTAGACTTAGAGGTTTATCCAAGATCCATTTTGGATCATGCCTTTCCACTAAAAATCTTTTGGACTCCAAAAGACTAATATATTGATCTGAACAGTAAATGAGAGTACATCACCCTCTTCCTTTAGCCTCCATACACTTGCCTTGCATAGTGCCTCTGAACCAAAGCCTTTAAACACTTTCCTTCCTGGATGTGCTTGTCCTCCTGGGAAGAACTGTCTTCCTCCTTGACTTCATGCAGAACTCCTGCTGAGAAGGTTACAGAAGATAGTTTGAACCTCTATTCCTCGATCATTGATCCATGGTGGCTGAAACAAATGTGAAGTTACATCTTCTTCACAAAATTTTACATTTGTATCTGTTTGACATATTTTCAACAACAACTGTCAACAACAACAGAATTACAAACAACAACTGGATGGCCTAAACTCTTGCTTCAACAAAAGAAAAACATTTCACATCTTGTGAACACCTCCATGTCTTTACATTTGCATTTACAAATGATGGAATAGATAACCAGCTCGATATTACATGTATTTTTAAAAACAAAACAATCAACTCTTCAAGTTAATCACACATACATGTTCAAATACAAGGAAATCATCAGCATCCCTGTGTTCATGCACATGATTCTCATGCATGCATTTCATCCTTCAACTTTCACTTAAGTACATTGTACTTTCAAAGCTAAAATGAAATATAATGTTTCATCCTTCAACTTTCGCATAAGTACATTGTACTTTCGAAGCTGAAATGAACATAATGTTTGCAGCAATAAAGTGATTCTGTCTACTTAACCTTTTCATCTTGCAACTTGCATCTCATTAGCAATGAAATGCACTAAATCAAAAGACAAGCAACCTTTTGCAACAAACATCTCGTGCTTCAAGGATTGTCTTGAGGTCCTTCAGGATAAGGAGAATGCCTTCAACTCTTCTTCCTTCTTTTCCTCTCCTGGACTTAGCTATCAATAGATTTCCCTTCACCTTTGCAAACTCAAATAACAGTCAATTTACAAACAATCAACAGTCTGAATTTGACTATTTGAACACCTTTCAAGTCAAACAAGCATATAGATGGCTCTGTTGATCAAGAATTTTGATCTGATACCACTTGCATCATGATACAACCTGCTTCATGATACAACCTGCTCCATGATACCACCTGCTCTGGTATAACTTAAGCTCTGATATCACCTTCTTTGAAGGTGGGGTTAATCAACTTGATGCTCTGATGCCACCTGATCTGAAATGGGGCAATAAAGGCTTCTTGTCAGCTTACAAGAACCTCTCCCACTCCAAAGCTTATATATTCCTAAGATCTATGCTTATGATTGACGATTTGCAGAATAAATAACTTGAAATAGGTGTATGCTTTTAGTTTACCTTTGATTGCCTAATCGCCTTAAGTTTATTTTCTTAAACTGATATATAGACACACATAATAGTAAATGAAGCAAATAAAAAAACACATAAAGGCAACAAGTTTAATTAGGAGTTCACCCTGATATCTTGGGCTACGTCTCCATGAGCTCTAGTCAACTCAACTAGGCTCTTTGGGATTATGGTGATGCTTCCTTTACAAGTTCCACAATTAAATCCATTGGTTTACAACTGAACCTATGAGTTTAGAATACCATCTTATCCCGGTGGTTGTCCATACTCTACAGACAGATCTAAGCTTCTCTGGACTAGATTCCTTCAAACAGCACTCCGAGCTATCTTGAGCTCCTGGCTTGCACCAATTCCTTAAGAATTCTTTTACTGTCTCTCGAATTCCTTCTCTTGTCTTCAGTACACTTCGAACGTCAGCAATAACTTGATCATTTGATCTCTTTGCTTTTATGCAAGTTCATTACAGCCCATGGCTCTTAGAAGTCTGTTTTGAGCTCTCTGGCTCTGCGGCTCTGGCTCTCTAGCTAATTGGATATGGCTTTCAGCTCTCTGGCTCATCTAGCTTTGGCTCTCTTAGTTATCTAGCTCTATTCGTCTGGCTCTACCTCCAACCTCTGGTGGCTCTGCCTCTATCAAGCCTCCCACCTCTGGTGGCTCCTTTGGACTGTGGCTCTGCCTCTAACCTCTGGTGGCTCTACCTTTGTTTGGCCCACTGGCTTTGAAGCACTCAGCTCTCAAACTCTTAGGCTCTCTGTCCCTTCCACTTTCTGACTAATCATCCTTTTTCCATTCACCCCCAACCTTTGTTTGGCTTTTGCTTCTACTTGGCTGTCTAGCTCTGCAACTATCTTTCTCTTTGGCTCTCCAACCTTCAAGCTCTCGGCTCTGTGGCTCTTTGCCCAGCTGTGAGCTCCCTGAAGGGAGACTAGCTTCTTCACTTGGCTCTCTGGCCTTTGAGAAATCCTTGAACTCTGTGGCTTCCATCCGTTCCTCTTTCCCCAACGATGAGGAATCATCCCTTTCCGGCTCTTCAACTCTGCATGCTTCATAACGCATTCTTGTTACAAAAACACCCGCTTATAGTGTGGCATAGGTGTGATGGACTGTTCCCAATGGAAATGAACCGGCGGGCATGGGGAACCCAGTCATTTTTTCTTCCTCTAGCATTCACTCCTGAAATAACCAAATAATGGAATACACAGGCCAACGCACGAAAAACACAACATGAGCCTTTTATCTAGACTTCAAATAATATGCAATCACCCCTATAAGCCTTTCGGGTCCGTCCTTTCATCGCATATCGCAATCGCTTTGCGTAGGCCAAAAACTCAAATACCCAGAAAATACAAAGAAAATTTGCAAATCCAAATTTCAAATATTATGAAATCATGTCCATAACTGTATCGGGTCTGACCTTTATCACATGTCGCAATCACACATTGCATTAGCATGGCTTCTTTGTGCCGATTGCTGATCGCATATCACAATTGTATGTCGCAAGTCGCAACGGCCCTTGTATTAGGGATTCGCCGATCGCCAATCGTCGATCTCTCTATCAGCGTTATTGCTATCAGCCAATCACATCAGTGTATCGCATCGGTATATGTCGCATGTAACGACCCCCTTGGTATTTGCGTGACCCGATCGCCGATCGCCGGTATCGCAATCGTTAATCGCACATGTAAATGGCCCGGGTTTCCGATATCGCATGAAGTCTTCCTCCGATGTGATATGTTGGAGATCGCTAATCGGGGAGTCCTTCCACCTTTGCTTAAGTCCTCCCTTTGAGCCTTTCTGATGCAACATTTACATATAACTTTGCCTTTGACCCTTTTCTTTATTCGACTCGGACTTACAAAGGATTTGTGCCATTTAGCGTGTTTTACCTCTTATATGAAGTCTTTTAGACTTAGAGGTTTATCCAAGATCCATTTTGGATCAGTGTGGCACATGCTGCAACAAATTAAACAAAAAGGCTTTATTTCAAATTATGATTCAAAAATTTAATATACAACCTTTGTATGTTGGGTCCTTCCTAACAAGCTCATAACAATTGGCAAAAGGGTTAAAATTTTGAAATACCTTATGACAAATTTTTCTTTCAAATACCATCTTAAACTCATTAAATCCCAAACCAAAACTAAAAAATAAACACCATAAAACCCTACAAAAATGAATAGATTAGAAACCAATACTAGTGAAAAAGGATTACCTTTACATCCTGAATTATTAAACCATGTGCAAGCACAACAAATGTGGTGGTTCCATTCCCAGCTACCTAAAAAAATATGCAATTATGCAATACCCTAGAGATCTATTGAAAAGCATTCATAGTTTATTTTCCATATCATTATTCATGGATATTTGTCTTATAAGTTAGTCAAGCTTATAAAATGTATTTCATTAGAAATAAAACTAGCATTTGCACCTTATGTTGCAAAGGAAACGCCGTAAGGCATAGTGTGGGGAAGAATAGCGACATGTGAATGGGCATTGTTGAAAGCAAGGGTGAACGATAATGTGTATTCTGAAAATGGATATTTTGTTATGGTCAACCTAATGCATTCATTAATTAGATGACAACGAAAAAGTTTCGGGCCCAGGCTGAACCAACACAAATCTTTTCTATAAGACTGAAATTGCGTAAATGATTCCTCAATCAATGGAAATAACCGTTTCCCTCCTCTGATACCTAAAATATATTGTAGGAGACTGATTTTTCAAGTAACTTAATATAACTAGCAATTGCCCCAAAAAGTGCAAAGAGAGGCCGACTACAAACAAGTTTTTTTATGTATAAAGTGTTGAGAATGGAGCATCTCAGATTAGACTTTAGTTGGACTCCGTTGGTTTGGGAGATGTGTCATGTGTTACCATTTGTGCATATTATGGGCATAAAGTTTGTTATGATGATGGAGATTATTTTCAACCAGTTGTGGGTTGGCAACAACTTTTGTGAATGCCTTGGGTAAGATTCCATCTTCTGGATAATGGAAATTCCAGTGTCCATTTAGTCTATACTAGAGAACAATGATTGTTGGCAAAGCTAAAGAAACTGTCATCAATGTATAGAGCCAACGTAAGTCGTAGTCATTAGTTTTTATCCATACAGGGCTATGATTATAGGTACCAGCCATTTGAGCGAGCAACCGGTGTATTTGCTAAATAGGGATCATGTTATCCTCGTGGAGTTATTGGTTGTTCTTAGAAAATATAAAGTAGGATTGAGCATCGACTATCTGGCTAGATGGAATTTTTGATAAGTGCTGGCCAATTTTATCTATTGTGTAATCATCCAAAACATAGAGGCTAACCCAAGTTGATGCTTCAGTGGAAATTGTGTGGCCCTTGCATTATCTAGGTCCTATAGAAGCAAATAACAAAAATGGCATCAAGTACAATCCATCTCTAAACCGAAAAAACATCAACAAACAGGGTAGGACAATCCATCTCTAAACCGAAAAACATCAACAAATAGGGTCCCATAATATCGTAAGACTGAAAGATTCATATCTGGTTTGAATTTCGATGATAGTGCTAGCCTCACATTCTACTGGACTCCACATTTTCTGAAAGTTCAGGAACATATTTTGAATTTTAGATGCAATTGTTGGTTGTCAAATATGTCTTATACATTATTTTTATTGGACTTCATGCCTACAAAGATATTTACTCTTGGCTACTTCCCCAGCCATGATAGAGAAAAGGAGCCCAAACACTTTTGAGGCTTCTTCCTCTGCATAGGTGGTGTGTCAGAATGGGTGCTCTTTTTGGTAGACATTTAAGTAACGGTCTTCCGCCAATATAAGATTCTGGTATGCAAGTATAATTTCAACATAGAATTGCCTACATGAACTTAGCCCTGAACATTGCCGGAGAATAGAGACTTCAAAGCTAGTTCTTCAAGCACATGTAATATAGATTCATTTAGAAAAAGGATGTGTGAAGACAATTGTAATGTTGATGACAGAATTTGATCACCGTATTAAGGAACTAACATTGTGCCCGAGCCCTACTGGCTTGAGAGTTTTGACAGGGTATATAGTCAATGAAGGTGAGTATTGAATAGGTTCTGATTGGACCACAAAACCATGATGAGTCTCAATGATTCCTCAGCAAGGCATCAACCAAAACAATGCAGGAATTACACAAGCCTTCGAGATGCTCTCTAAAGAAACATGAAACTTCTCATTGTGTTCAACAACGTTTCTATTGAAGGTCAAGTTGGCTCATGTAAAGCAAGGGAATTTTTGCATCTTCAACAACTTCACATTGTCAAAGACAACCGTATTCTCTTGTCGAATGTAAGAAGAGAAAGAACACTTACAATGCAGTATATTCATAGAAACATACTAAGAAATGATAGTTATCAAGATAGAATCTGAATTCAAATGTGGATACCATACAATACAGAAAACATTTGGCCCACAAAACTACAGTTCAGAAAATTCAGGAGTATACATATTATTAAAGCAAAAACATGCATTTCTTCAAATTTATTGAAAATAAATAGGTATGTGGATAGGTAGGTATGTGGACAGCAGGCCTCTTCCACGCCTGTAATCATTCACAGTTAATGTCAGACTATGCCTCCTTCCATCATTGCTAGGAACTTGCACTCCACAAGTTGACTCAATCTTCTGCTTTCTAGCCATAAAAGCTAAAGGGGCCCCTTGAGCACCCCCATACTTCTGCAGTCTAGCAAGTGAAATTGGGAGTTCAAAATCATGCAAAGAATACACCTTTGCATCTTCTGATACAGGAGCATCAATGTCGACAAGCTTTCCATCATCCTCAGCAGTTTCTATTGCTATGGCTTCCTCTATTTTGGCTGCATCTACCTCTTTGTTCGCATCAGTGTTTTCTTCAGCAACCTTTGCCTTTGTATCATAATAATTTTGAGATTGAGTCCAACGCCAAGTGAAAGGATCATACCCTGCTTCACCTGCTTTAAGATTAAGGTTTAGAGGCTTGATCTCAGAAGCGTTCTTGAAATTTTCAGCCTTGTTTTTCTTATTCATTTCTGCCAGCATCAAGGCTTTTGCATCCTTGCTTTTGCTCTGAAGAGAAAGGACTTCTAGTTCCTTCAATCTCACTTTAATTCTCTCAACTTCTGAATAATCATGCCTGCTCTCTGCCAGCTCCATCTCTCTTCTAACCCTATCCTTTCTAGCAGCCACATTCGATGGCCTTTTGGAAGCCAACTTCTTTTACTGCAACATTTGTTTTACAGTTTCTGCATAATACACAAATTGATTTATCTTTTTTAGCACATTTATTTTTCCTCAACTTCTGCTCGAATAATCATCTGACCATCACTGCGTTCTACTTCCCATTCCCAATCTGAAAAATCTTTCTCAAGTGGAGGTGAATCAGACACCCTAGCCATCTGCCATCTTGCTGCACTACTCTCGCTACCCCAGAAACAATTCAAATACTTGTATGTGGTGTGGTTCTCAAACTTGTATTGTTTTTATCAGGATCTGTCGCATCAACATTTTTTACCGACATTCCTATCCCAATTATCACAAAGCAGCCCACAATGATATTCTCAAAGAATGGTTCCCAAAGCTCAAACGGCCTGTATTCAAGATATTTGGATATGTTTGGCGATAACATCAACATCCTTTCCCAAACTCAACCACCACTCCCATCCGTTGGAGGGCCCGCCTGAAATCATCAATGGGTTTGTCGTAGAATGAAATACCAATGAAGGGAAGGTCGTTTAACTGCAAACCAACAGATTTCCATTCAGAATTGAATAAAAAAGATAGGCTAGGAGATTGGTACCCCAATGTGTTTTGGGCCATTTTCCTTCGGTTATGCTCCTTTTGAACTCTTGAGTGAACGTCTCAAGGCAGTTTACTGTGAAATAATCTATCCACTGTAAGAGAAAAATGACGTTCCCTTTATCAGGAGGGGAGGAAAGTCCAGGCAAGGCAAGATCTGGTTGTCTTAGAAATGCAATATCCAGTGCTCCAAGCCCATTTCTGATAAATGGCTTGAGATTTGTCTGACTTCTTTTATGATCTCCATCCATAATATATCTGTAAAATAATGCAGATCCGTGACGAACATTATGGTATTTTCTGGATCGTTCTCTATGTGTGTAATAGTGTTCAATCCCCAGACTGTTTGGATATCTCCTTCTTACTCTCCAGTACTGACTGTTTGGATATCTCCTTCTAAGTCTCCAGTACTGACAGAATATTTCTCTATCAGGTAATAATTCTTGGACAGCCTGATATGATTGATGAAATTAAATATAAGGGATCTTCTCCATCAGAATATCTGGTTGCAAAAATTCATTGACACAACGGACAATATGATTTGTGAAGCTGAACACAAGACCCTGTCCTGAACAGGTACTTGGCAACCTGTATTCAAGATAAATCAAGGCCGGCGACATAAGAATACAAGGAAGAAAACTTGTAAATGCAACTAATGTCAATTGAGTAACATAAATGGATGGAAAGGTCCAAAATGCAACCTGTTCTCTGACATCATCATTGGCAACACTAAGAAATTACACAAACTTGGGCACAACTCCATGATCAATCACAACTCTGGTATGCTCTGAGGTTCCTGACGCAAGATTTGTTAAAGCCCAGGCTGCCTCAAACTATAATATGACCAAATTAAAACGATTTTAGATTACCACAATATAATGTCAATTCAATACTTAGAATCTCAAGTGAAAAACAGTTCATACCTGAAGCTGAGGGAAATCATCCCTTGCAAGAAACTCTACAAGTCGAGGGACCACACCCGCAGTGATAACTTCCTCAATTGGAGGACTGCGTTCTGTCACATATATTTTTTGAGATGGCGATTTCCTAAAGACAAAAAAATATTGTAATAAAGATACATATACTCAAGACTATTACCAATAGAGAGAAGCTTCCTGAATTGAGTTGATGCTTCTAACCGCATGGTAGGATCATCAGACCAGACCCCTGCTACCATTTCTTCAAAAAATTTCTCCAAACTAAGTAGCATTTTGTTGCAGAAACTTGATTATCACTGGATACCCAATCTAGCGATAGACTGCAATAATGTCCAATTTTGGAATAAAGAGACACACCAAGAGAACAAGAAAAGAAAGAAAGTAATTCCTCTTCATAGAAGTTGTGCTAGGATTTATAATCTACGGTGAAAAATGGCATCTTCGTCATGACCTAGACACTTTTGAATCCTTCCATTCACCCCCAAGTCCACCATCAAGCAGAAACCTTATTTTAATAGAGCTACTATCGACAGGCTTCTGTTCAAAGTTATGAAGATATTCATGAAGTCTGGTTATGACTGGCAATTCCATGTGCATTTGGATATGTTTGGCGATAACATCAACATCCTTTCCCAAACTCAACCACCACTCCAATCTGTTGGAGGGCCCGCTTGAAATCATCAATGGGTTTGTCGTAGAATGAAATACCAATGAAGGGAAGGTCGTTTAACTGCAAACCAACAGATTTCCATTCAGAATTGAATAAAAAAGACAGGCTAGGAGATTGGTACCCCAATGTGTTTTGGGCCATTTTCCTTCGGTTATGCTCCTTTTGAACTCTTGAGTGAACGTCTCAAGGCAGTTTACTGTGAAATACTCTATCCACTGTAAGAGCAAAATGACATTCCCTTTATCAGGAGGAGAGGGAAGTCTAGGCAAGGCAAGATCTGGTGGTCTTAGAAATGCAATATCCAGTGCTCCAAGCCCATTTCTGATAAATGGCTTGAGATTTGTCCGACTTCTTTTATGATCTCCATCCAAAATATATCTGTAAAATAATGCAAATCCGTGACGAACTTTATGGTATTTTCTAGATCGTTCTCTATGTGTGTAACAGTGTTGAATCCCCAGACTGTTTGGATATCTCCTTCTTACTCTCCAGTACTGACTGTTTGGATATTTCCTTCTAAGTCGAGGGACCACACCCACAGCGATAACTTCCTCAATTGGATGACTGCGTTCTGTCACATATATTCTTTCAGATGGCCCTTGCATCCCTTCTCTTCTCTTCTTCTGCAAGTTATCTTCCCTCTTCCTTTTCCTGATTTCTATCAGATTGTCCTCTCTTTTGCGGCGAGCTTTGTCTGCATCGACTGACGGCTTGAAATTCTTCTTCTAGACCTCGGTTCCAGAATTGGGTCGAAGCGACCTGGCTGTAAAAATTTGAAAAACCAAAAATAAAAAAAATAGCAGAGCCAAAAGCCTCTGGAAATTGACAGACAAAACCCTCGAAATCAATAGATTAAACCCTGGAGAGTATTTCTCCAAATCAATGGCAAATTTAAAATCCGAAAACTCGGTTCTACGGAAAACAATAAAAAAATAGCAAAGCCAAAAGCCTCTGGAAATTGACAGATAAAACCCTTCAAATCAATAGATTAAACCCTGGAGAGTATTTCTCCGAATCAATGCCAGATTTAAAATCCGAAAACTCGGTTCTACGGAGATCAGATCTGAAGGTGGATCTGGATCGTAATCGTATTTTGGATGTGCCAGCACTCGCACCATTATAAGTGTTCGAGCCTGAACAATAACTCTGAAGACAGAGAAGACAAAGAGGCCATTGGGTTGGGAGATAAAAAGACAGTGTGAAGATCAACGACCCAGGTTTGTTCAATCGTCTAACACAATAGATCCACGGTCAACAATGAGACACGGTATCAGTTGGGATAATTCATTTCAAATGGAAACACCTTACGGCGTAAATATATTTCTTCGGTATTCTGAGGTGTGGAGTATGATTTCATTGTGCATCTTGTGCACTTCCGCATATTCGCACTCCATACAATGAAAATTTTTTCCATATTCAGAATTAAATCAATCTATTAATTTTATTGATTCCTATATCCAATTTCTTTGTATATAACATTGTTGTGTTTTTTATTCACATTTATCCTATGTTTACTTGATAAGGGTTTATCTTACATTGTGCCAAATGAAAATATGTGGACAAATATTTCATTGTGCAGTTAGTTTCCCTTTAAGTTTGGGGTATGTAATCTTTAATGACATTTTTGGATCCAGTTAGAGGAAAAGACTTTGGGGATATGTGACACTTCCCAAATGAGATGATTGTCATATCCTAGATTCCAAAGACGCGTGTATTCGTAGCTTGCACTGTTAGTTGGTTCCCTAGGGACTAACTACTCGTATGGGAAAACAGAATACCCTGATTTGTGAAGAACAAATTTAAAAAAACTTACTAGCAACTAGATGAAGCTTTTATGGTCTGCCTGCATTTGTATGCGCTAGAGCTGCAGAGAAAGCACACTTAACACATAGAACATATGCGTACTCTGCATGTGCACAATTTCGTGTAATGAATAAATGTTATGTAGGACAATGGTTATGTGAAACAAACAACATAAACTTTTATTTAGAATGTTCATACCTTTGCAGGAAGCTCTAACTGTGAAGGTGTGATATTTCCTGGGTATGAAAAAAGCATAATGAAAACTTTTTTTTTTTTTTTTATCTCTGCACTCCATATACCTTCGAACAATTAGAGCATATAACATTTTGTGAAATTTATAACAATGTTCCCATAATTGTCAAATGTGATTTTAGAAAGTGTCTCTGCTTTATAACAGGTCAATAGAATTATGCAAATTTACTCTTTAAATAATTTAGGTTTCGTCATTTTAAATTCAAAACAAGTAAAAACCGTATTTGCTGGTTCTCTTAAAAATTCATTTCAATTTTTTAAAATTTTGAAAAAATTAATATTATATTACTTTGATGTATATTTTCGAATTTTTACCCAATTGAATTCGACATAATTTTTTTCAGTACCGAATTGAATTGAATTCGAAATCGATAATTATAATTTTAAATGAGTAGATAACTGAAAAACATAAATAACCATGTTAAATTTCTTGTAATGAAGTCAAATTGAATTAAGTGAGTCTTATAACTTGAATTAAGTACTTTATAGATAATTGTATGTGAAAATCAAATTTGTATCATTAATAAAAGAGTAATAACTCATATTATTTATGTGTGTAAAATTTTGTGTTGTTTTCCTCTTCTGTGTTCAGATTGGGTTACATTTTACTTTTAATGCACCAGGTTCTCCTTTTAGAACCTTGGTCTCTGTCTCTGTTTTTGGTTGATCACACGACCTATCTGTCTCTCTTTCTCGTCGATTCTCTTAAAGACTTTGTTTACTTTTCGTATTTGAAAAATAAGATATATGTTTCTGATTTGAAAATAAAAATCACATGAAGGTAATTTTTTAATATCATATGTTCATTTTTTATTTTTTTTTAAATTTTGTTGAATGAAGAAGCCGTCTATTTTCTCACACAATGCTTTGAGGGCTTTTCTAAATTCATATAAAGTTTTCTTCAATATGTAGAAAATATCTTCTTTACCTTCTTTCACAAAAATATCTTCTTTACCTTCTTTCACAAAGTCACCTAGTTGAACAAGGTAAATCTCTTTCTTATTTCTTTTTTTAATCTTAATTTAGAAAATTTAATTTTACATCTAATTGATGTAGCTTTTAATTATATTTTGTAATCAATGTTATGATCATAATTTTAATTTTGTTCAATTTTGATATTGTTGCAAAAGTATCTTCATATTTTATAAGTTTTTTTTGAGTAACTATTTGCAACAAATCTTGTCTTATATTTCTCTATGCTACCATCAACATTAAATTTTAGCTTGTAAAATCACTTTGATTCTATAAGGACTTGTTTTGAAGCAACTCCATTAATTACCATGTTCCATTTTTCATAATATAATTATATTATTTTGGGAGTCCATTTCTCCTTTTGTTTTTTGGAGTATCTTAATCTCTCCTTCTTGGTTTATCATGATTATTTGAGATGTCCATGCTACTTGAACCTTATGCTGGTGTTGAAAATGCAACAAGAAAATATCAGTTTGACTTTGCTTTGGTCAAATTTGAGAAATTTCGAATTTATATTTCAACAAAAATCTTGGAGGTAGTTAATGAGTTGATACAACACTTGTCACTCAGTTAATTCGAGTTAGGAAAGCTTGAGTTCAATTCAATATCTTTGATTGCCAATTTGTAGCAATCTATGTTAGTTAATTTGAGTTATTATCAGTGTAACTAGTTCTAACTATTAGAAGAAATACTGGAGGTCAAGTTGTGGAAGTGAAACTTCAACCACACTGAGTGATTACTAGTTAACTGATCAATCAACCCAAAATAATTGTTGTATGAAGAGAATTTGAGTTGCCTTTTTGAGATGGAGATTCCAAGGAAATGTATTATCAATTGTAGCATATTCTAATGCGTACATGTGGTGCATGTAGTCAAAGGAAGGACACTGGGGAATTGCGCAATTCAATAATCATAAATTCCTAAATAATAGGGACCAATTTCCCAATGAAATAACACAAGGAAATAGGATCTTGGAGGGCTTGGAAATTGGTTGTGTTGGCCAGATTCAATCAGTCGGGCAGAGGGATAGACTATACACTTACAAGGTGTGCTCAAGCTTGAGAAAACATAGGTATTTCATCTATATTATTTGATTAATGACATATAGATACTAAGGGTTTTTGAGCAGTTGTTTCCCCTAGATACATTTATATGCATGTGTGATGGTTTCTTTTGCATATCTATGATTTGTGTTCTAGATGGTGATTTAACTTCCACAGATCAGTAGAATAGCTTCAAGTCTTGTGATTTAGTAAATTTCATGAGCAATATTGAATCTACACATTAATTTCTACATAATATTAGAGACAAAATCACTGTAGAGTAGAGATTTCAAAGTTGTCATTGCACAAGGTTTGAATTTTCATATCAGTGTTGTAGGTTTTCTTCAGGACTAAGAAGATGGATTTCAATGGACTAAGGCTTGAGTATGCCCTTGAGGGAAGCTCAAATTATGTTGCATGGAAGCACCTTATGGAGGTAGTATTGGAGGATAATGGGTTAAAGGAATTTATTGATAATGATATTCTGAAACCAATAACATCTAATGCTAAGTATCTAACATAATGGAAGAAGTGTAGCCAAGGTGAGGAGAGTCATATTGGAGGGAGTATGAGACCATATTGTCTCAAATATCCATGGGAAAGAGACTCCGTATTCAACGTGCCAGGCACTGACAAATTTGTTCTAAAATAGTAGTGACCACAGGAAATTAGCACTCAAGAAAAAATTTTGAAATATCAAAATGTAGAGGAACAAGACCATTCCACAGTACTTAAGCAGGTTCACACAATGTTGTGATGAGCTTGGTCAAGTTCGTGTTACTATAGCAGAGGATGATTTAGTGAGCCTAACCCTTCTAAGCCTTCCCAAGAGCTAGCATAGCTACCAAGATTCAATGAATGGGAGGGAGAAACTACCAAATTGGGAATGCCTATGGTCTAATTTGGTATAGGAGGAAATCAGGCATAATACCAAAGATAAGAATCATCCAAGGGCGAGGATGAGGAGAACTGTCTTGGCTAGAAAGGAAAAGAAGGGGAAAGGGAAGAAATCCTAATCCAACGAAGAATCTTGTCAAGGGGGCAAGAAGAAAGAATTGTATAGAATCAAGTGCTTTCACTATCATGAATTCGAGAACTATGCCACAAAGTGTCGACATAAGAAGACAAGCAATAAGACCTCAAGAGTAGCGACAGGTGAAGCTTTGGCTTCATAGGTCGAGCTTGATTTTAGTCTCAATACATGCATGACCATCGCCGTGATGGGAAGTGTGTGGTACCTGGACAACGGTGCCTCATTCCATATGACAGGGAACAAATGTTTTTTCAGTGATTTGGAGGAGAAGGATCTCCATATACACATTGAGATGCGACGTGGTGGAAGATATAACGCAACCAAGATTGGTACAGTCGCCTGTTAGAGGGAGTTAGACTCTCCTCTTAGACTCAAGGATGTGATGTTTGTTCCAAATCTAAAGAATAATCTTGTCTCTTTTGTAGTTTTGGAATACTGTGGTTATGATGTGATCTGCATCAAAGGAAAGGCATTCCTCTGACACATAGCCATGAGACAGGTGAAGCATATGGGGGTTCGTGTGAAGAATCTCTAAAATCTAGATGTGGAGGATTGTGTTGTGTTGATCACAAAGGTGGAGAAGATGTAGAGTCGCGATGTTGGTGGAATTTGGCATAGAATATTTGGCCATTTGCATCATGGCACTTTGAAGATGATGCATCATATTACCACAGGCCTCCCCAAATGACCACTAGAGTAGCAGGATACATGAAAAGGGTGTATCTTGTGGAAGTACACAAAAACCACTTTTCATGATCGTGATAGCATAGCACATGTAGTCCTTGAAAGGATCCACTCTGATGCCTGTGGACCTTTCTCGATAGCCTCCACTCCCAAGCACAAATATTTTGTCTTCTTTTTTGATGACTTCTTGCGGAAGTGTTGTATCTTCTTCATGCAGAAGAAGGATGATACTTTCTCCAAGTTCTTAGTGTTCAAGGAACTCGTGGAAAAAGAAACCTGCAAGAAAGTGAAGGCTCTTAGGAGTGATAATGGAGGTGAGTACGTTTCAAATTAGTTTAAAAATTTATGTGCAAAAGAAGGCATTCAATGAGAATTGACAACACCCCACAAGGCACAATAGAATGGGGTGGCTAAGAGGAAGAACAATACAATTGTTGGAGCAACATGGGCGATGTTGCATGACCAATTCCTACCTCTACACTTTTGGGTTGAAGCATGCAGCACAACAGTCTATCTGTAGAATAGGAGTCCTCATGGGATTCTTAACATGAGGAGGATTTCTCAGGGAGGAAACTGGATGTTTCACACTTGAAGATTTTTTTCGCCTTTGTTTACTGCCATGTCTCTAAATAATCAAGGAAGAATTTAGAGCCAACAATAGAGTTGGGGGTCTTTTTGGGTTACATAGAAAATCCCCACAACTACCATGTGTATTTTCCATCCCTCAAAATGATAGTTATATGAAGGGATGTCAAATTTGATGAAGAGAAAGCCATGTGATTCTCTCTTGAGAGGGAGCTTCAGATCCTGTTAGAGGAGATTTTAGCTCGAAAGGAGGAGCCTCAAGATGTTTTGGAGTAGCCACAAGTTGAGAAAAAGAGAGTGGAGACAACCACTCAAGCAGAATCATCTAGAGAAAACAAGAATAGAAGCAGGGAAGCTAAGAGACTTATGTAGGATGCAAGGGAGAATGTGGTTGCTCCTTCAAATCAAAATAGGTAGAGAAGGTCGTCAGATCGGTACACTTGCTACATGGCTCAAATGACTGAGCTAGTAGAGATTAAGCCATCCTCTTTCGAGGAAGCAATAGAGAAACTGGTATGGGTTGATGCCATGGTTGAGGAGTACAAATCCATTATGAAGAATAGTGTTTGGGAAGTGGTCTCAAGGCTAGCAAACAAATCAGTTATGGGTTCAAGATGGATCTTCAAAGTGAAGCATGTAGCAGATGGAAGCATAGAAAATTAAAAGGCCTTATTTGTGGCCAATGGGTACTCTAAGGTTGAGGGAATTGACTGCGAGTATACCTTTGCTCCTTTAGAAAGGTACTCATCAATGATATCAATCCTTTATTTGGCTACAAATATGGGGTGGAAGATCCACCAAATGGATGTGAAAACAAAATTCCTCAATGGAGTTATGGAGGAGGAGGTGTATATCAAGCAACCAGAAGGCTTTGATAGTTTTGATCGAGAGTCTCATATGTGCAGACTCAAGTGAGTGTTGTATGGTCTCACGAAAGCACCTCGTGGTTCATACATAAGGATCGATGGCTATCTCACTGATTTGGGCTTCACCAAAAGTGAAGCAGATGCAAATCTCTTTCATATTTTGGTGGAACGTAAATTTTTTATTATTGTTTTATATTTTGATGAATTGATCTTGACTGGTGATGAGTAGCTGATTAAATATTACAAGGAGGATCTTGCAAGAGAGTTTGAGATAAAGAACATAGGTCTCATGTACTACTTCCTTGGGTTGGAAGTATGGCAAGGTGATGGGGAATTTTTGGCTCTCAGGGAAAGCGATGCAGGAGCATTCAGCCCAAGAAAAATCATTGTATTTTAGTAGACATAGGGGTGTTGTGTTTTCAAGGAAGTTGGTTTCCTAAGAGTGAATTAAATATAATTATTAATGTTTTGAGTGATTTTAATAAGAGAAACTAGAATAGGGAATTAATTAAATATTGTAAAGCATAATTGTAAATGTTCTCAAATATAGACATGAGAGATTTAGGATAATTGAGAGATTGAGTGATTCGAGAATTGATTGTAAATCTGAGATTAGGAGTCAATTCATGATTTTATGGATTAGAGAGGAGTTTTAGGAACAGGAAAGAGATTTAGGAATTTTGTTAAGGAATTTATGGATCTAAACCAGAACTGGTTTTAGAAATCCTTTGTAAAAATGTAAGACTAAAAGGCAAAGACATGAGTTAGAAAAGTTAGATAATTAGCTCGCTAAGCTAGAGTGTGGGATTTAAGCCTATGGGCAGAGTGTGGAACAGAGGCCACTAACATTGAAGATCAGGCTAAAAGTAAGTTTTTTATGTAAATATTTGGTTATTAATACAAACAACTCAATTCTGAGTTCAAATATGTATTTCGAGTATTGAATGATGAGTGATGACTGAATTGGAATTCAGTATAAATATGTGTGTAGGTAGAGTCGAGGCGAATACACAGAGGAGGAGAAGAGACAAAGGATATTAATGGGCGTTGAACAATTGCAGAACCAAAGTAATGGTTGAATCATTCATCACTGAAGAACTCACAGAGTTAAGCCAGGAGGAGTGCACAACGAAATAGAGAGGACAAGGAACCTTTAAAGAAAACCCAAGAACCATGGTAAACATTGAAGAAACAGTGAAAAACCAAGTAAAGAGGTGGGCAAAAGAATGAATTACCGTTGAACAGAAATCATTGGATCTAATAGATCAACGGACCAGATCCAATCGCAAAGGAGATGGAGGAATATCGCATCGGCGGAAACACTTCAAGTGTTGTCAGATGGCTAAAGGGAATAAGCGATTGTGATCATGGAATTAATCGTGAACCGTCGGATTGTGATACTGATTGACGGTTGAGGCGTAATCGCATATCGCAAAGGTTGGGAGCTGAAGGACGGTGCAATAGTGATAGCCGATAGCGATATTGCAATATCGTCGACAAGTTGATAAATCCGATCGACGATCGAAGATCGGAATGATCAGAAGTATCAGTGTTTTGGGGAAACAAATATCGGGAGTTATCACTACAACAAAACCCTGTGATTAGCATCCATTTTTTCTTCCTTTTTTGTGTCTAGAGCCCATTTTTGGTGCTATTTGTGTCCATTTATAAAATATGGTGCAAAAATTGATGCAAAGTTTGCACCAAGGTTTTCACCAAGTCTTACACCAAGTTTAGCACCAGGTATTGCAATAGGTTTTGCATCAGGTTTTACATCAGGTTTTACACCAAGTTTTATGCCAAGTTTTGTGCCATCCTTTGCACCATGTTTTGCATCAAGTTTGGCACCTAATTTTGTTTCACCAACTTTTGTATCATTTATTGCATCCACTTTTTGCGCCTATGCTTGCATCAACTTTTTCATCATCTCTTGCATCCTCTTTTGCATCCTCTTTTGCATCATTTTTTAAATTACTTTTTGCATCCATTTTTACATCATTTTTTGCATCCCCTTTACATCAAGATTTGCATCAGGTTTTGTGTCTCATATTGCATCTAATTTTGCTACATCAACTTTTGCATCATATTTTTCATCCATTGTTGCACCCATGTTTATGTCCACTTTTGCATCCCTTTTTACATCTTATTTTTCATCTTCATTTGCTTCCTTTTTTGCATCTATCATTACATCCACTTTTGTTGTGACACTATTTGTACCATGTTTTGTACTTATTGTTGTACCCACGTTTAGTTCCAATTTTGCATCCATCTTTGCATCCACTTTTGCATAAAAATATTGCATCTATTTTTGCATCCACTTTCGTGTTGGGTTTTGCATCAAATTTTGTATCGTCTTTTGCATCTACTTCCATTGCATCCATATTTGTCATCCAATTTTGTTTCTGTTGTTGCGCCCTTGTTTGCATCCACTTTTTCATCCCTTATTGCATCTTGTCTTGCATCCAAGTTTGCATATTTTTTTGTGTTTTTTATTACATCCACTTTCTCATCCACTTTTGTTGTGCCATATCTTGTGCCTATCATTGAAACCCACATTTTCTTCTAATTTTTCATCCACATTTGCATCCTCTTTTGCGTCCAAGTTTGCATCAAATAATTTTTCTTTTTTTGCATCTACTTTTACATCCACTTCTGATGCGTCCAATTTTGAATCTAATTTTGTGTCCACTATTGCACCCATGTTTGGCCCATGTTTACATCCATTTTTTAATCCAATTTTGCCTCATTTTTGCATCCAAGTTTGTGTCCTTTTTTTTTTGTTCATTGTTGTATCCACATTTATTTCACAACAATTCATGCTAAGTTTTATGCCTACTATTACACCCATATTTTCTTCCACTTTTTCATCCATGTTTGCACCCTATTTTGTGTCCAAGTTTGCATCGACTATTGCATCTACTTTTTCATCCACTTTTATGTTAATTTTTCTGTCTTGTTTTGCATCTACTTATGTTGTATCCACTCTTCATCCAATTTTACATCTAATGTTGCCCCCATTTTTTTTTTAAATTTTGCATCCATTTTCCAACACTCATATAATTTTTGCATTGATGATATTTCTTATGACATTAACAATTATGAACAATTGATGGCAATGTCGATAATTATGAGGATGATTATAATGAAGATGATGACAATGACATGAATTGTGATTATTATGATAATCAAAATGATGATAAAGATGATGGGGGTTATAATGAAAATGATGATGATGACAATGATGATGGCGATGCTAATGACCTTGGACAATCTTCCCAATTTTTAAATGTTTTCATGGTCATAATCATAAGCATTATCTTTAGAGTCATCTTCCAAGTCATAATCATTTGATCATCATTATCATTATTTTCATCTTGGTCATCATCAACAACAATAATCGCATGAATGATGATTATGATGTTCATGAAGAAGTTGACAACGATGATGATAGAAATTACTTTAATTATGATGATGGGGATGATGAAAATTATAATGATGATGATAATGGTAGTGGCAATGATGATCGTCGATCATCTCTAAAAAATAAAATTGTCATTTCTCTTGAATATATCATGTGTCCTAACAACCCTTTTTGAGCACTCGTAATATTTTTTGGGTTGATGATATTTCTTACGACACCTATAATTATGAACAATTGACAACAATGTCCATAATCATGATGATGATGATGATGATGATGATGATGATGACATGAATCGTGATTATGACGATAATGCAATGATAATATTGATGGTGGTGATGATGATGATAATGAAATGATGACACTCCCTCTAAACTAGGGAGATACTCATAATGAGACAAAAAGTACTATCAAGTTGAAATATTCATATAAGAAGGGATCTGGATTAATAAGCATCAACAATGATCTAAATCATCATAGCCAACATTGTCAAAATAGAAAGGCCTTGACTAACAAGTTATATATCTCCATTATATCATAACACAATGTTGGGAGGCATAAATTTCGACACCACTACCTCTTTAGGCACTTACCACACTAGGATGTTCATCAGGCATGTCCTCACATGATCATTTCCTAATCCACTGTCATAATATTTGACACCAGGAAAAGTCGATCCTCATGACTATTCTTATCTTGGATTAATGTACTTGACTTATGGCGGTTAGTCCTAATCAAAGCACAAATTCTCAAAGAATATTGGTCCCATCTATTTATCTAATCCACCATCCTCCCTATTGGTGTCTTTAGTAGGCTTATGACTATTAGTCTCAACCATAGTACATGACAAATGGATAATATGGTGTCAATGCTCACTCCCTCCCAACCAAGGAGGAGACATCCACAAGCATAAGCGTTTGTCAAGAATACCCATCATTTTCATAGGGAATAACATCATTAATTTTTTTTCATCACATGATGCCTTTATGATTAAGAATTCATAGATTTGTAGCAAAATATTTCCCCTTTTGTTATTTGTGATGAAATAAAATAAAAAATTGAAAGCCAAAATCATTAAATATACACTATAATGATTTATCTAAGTCTAAACTCTAAGGTTAAAGCGAAAATTTACGTAAATATTATATCTATGAGTTGTTCAAAACTTATGAAAACCTTATTCCCTAAGTCCTATATATAAGAAAAATAAAAAGAAAGAAAAAGAAGGACCAATGAATGGTAACTCGTGTATTCACACCCTCTTTGGAAAGCACATGAATATATACACTCCTAGTCACACTTGATCACATGTTTGTGATGGTTAAATCATGAAGTCATCTTTTCCCCTTTCATTTTCACTTCATCCTTTAAGCACCTAATTGAGGATCTAGGGAATTTTTCTTGCCTAAGGGTTTCATGTCTACTCTTGGTTTACTTATGTCACACTACAGTCAATCATGTGATGGAGTGAAATGCTTAAGTTTGTGGAGTTATTAGAATAGTGTATTAAGTTAGTCACCACACACGTGTATTACATGTCATTGATCCACATGTGTGGGTTGGAGACTCATTGCTTGAGAACTTTAATGGATACTACTTTAGGGCCTTGATGGTATATGTTACAAAATCTCTTGGTAAACATTGTGATTCATCCTTTCTATTCCTCGAGGCACTTGATAATATTGAAGTCACTCCCAATAATCCACAGAAATGGAGAGTATAAATTACTTGTGCTGGAAATAGAATTGAGAAATAGAGGTTTTCCATTTACAATATTGGAGTCATAGACATTGGATACATGGTAGTAGTCCTTGATGTCAATTAACTAAAATTATATTTTCATAATGCGAAAAGAGGTAAACATATTGGTAACCTTGATGTCCTGAACATTCCAAATAATAGCCATTCCACCCAAGCATATCTAATCATCAACCACTACTACTTGGAAATTCCTCCCCTATCTTCTAATTATATGAGGTAGAACCTCACTTAATATTTTTATTTCTTATATCAACATTATTGATGGGTGCTTTGCGTAAAAAAAAATAAAAATAAAAAAATTGTAGTATTTGTTTTCCTTTGCTATTGAGGTCCCTCATGTTCCATGAGACTATTTTCATGGAGAATTTACACAGAAAGGAAGTATAATGTGACTTAAAAAAAACATGTTCCAATATTTAAGTTATTGTACAATGCCACTTCATGATTCCTATATTTCCTTAACTTGGGATTGAATGGTGAACTTGATAGCCTTAAGGGAAATTAACCAATGAAAATCTCAAAAAGAGTTGACTTTTGACTTTATCACATACAAGTTAATATACTAAAAAAAAACATCCATAAAAATTTCATCAATCAATGAATCTTTAAAAAAAATATCCAAAACAATTTCATCAAGCA